>QLOO01003197.1:0-13353 GCA_003313855.1 Suillus sp. MG131 | reverse complement strand
CCTCGAGCCTGGCTGAGAAGCTCCTCGGCCCGAGCGATGTGCTTTGCGAGCTGGCCTTGCTTGAAGAGATTGAGCAGATGCGCACGAGACAGTTTGCCCAGAGTCGTCTTCTCCATCTGGTCCACGGGGATGGGGATGATCAACTGAGGTGGCAGGGTGATCATCTTCACGGAGATGTCCCGCAGGGCACGGTGCGTGGCGAAGAGCTTCGTAGATGCATCTTCCCCATTGAGGTCAAAGGTGGGCGAGTAGAAAATGATGAAAGCCTCGGTCTCCTGACCAGGAGCACGGTAGGGAGCGGCGGTGAGGAACGAGTGCGTGACGCCCTCAGGAGTTTGCAGGTGGGTTTCCAGCTCAGGGATGCCGTATGATACACCATGGACGATGAGGGTGTCCTTGATGCGACCGCTGAGGCGCATGACCCCATTCTCGATGACGCCCATATCGCCGGTGCGGTACCAGCCTCCCTCGACGAAGCTGGAAGACGTAGCCTCGGGATTGTTGTAGTAGCGCACAAAGAGCATGGGTCCGCGAACCTGGAGCTCTCCGCTCTCCCCGTCTGGGCGGAGGGTGACGCCGTCTGCGGGGTCGACGATGCGCATCTCGCACCCACTGATGGGACGTCCGAGCTCGAGGAACTCGTGAGCAGGCTCGGTTGCGAGGACATCCACAGGGTTGTAGATGCACCCAGCGCTGGGGAGAACCCGTCAGATATCTGTACCCATGTGGCACGATTGATGTCAGCCTCACCAAGTTTCCGTCATTCCGAATCCCGGGGATATCACAATGGACGCAGAGTTCTTGCCGAACTTCTTCATCATCGCAGCGAACGCCTTCGCGGTCTTGGAAACGACCGCTTCACCTCCGCTGTTGATCTGCCTGATTGAGGATAGGTCGAAGCATCCGTAAAAGTCGGTGCGCTTCTCCAGATCCCGAGTTAGCTTGGAGAGCAGGAAGTTCGGGGCGAAAGCCAAGTCGATGGACTAAAAATAGAATGATGAGACGCAATAGAGATGCGGTTGTGTTTTGACATGCCTTTTCATCGATCAGACGGAACAGCCGAAGGGGATCAGCCAGGATAGCAGATGCGTGCACGTGGAGTTGCGAAGCACCATATAACAGAGGCGTGATGTGCATTTCTAACGACCCCGCGACGTGGTCAAATCCGACCCCTGAATGTCGCGATCAATTTGAGACTAAAATTAGAACCACGTGCGCCTTACAGTTCAGGACTCGAGACTCTGAAGTCAGGCCGTAGCTCTGGCCCTTGGCACGACACGCAGCGAGGATCGTGCGGTGCGTGTGCACGACCGCCTTGGAGAATCCGGTCGACCCGGAGGTCAGGAACAGGATCGCCTCGTCGTCTGGCTTAGCTTCGTATGCAACCCAGTCAGCTGCGACATTGTATTTCTCTGCCGATGCCTTTAATTCGGAGAGCAGGTGAACGTCCAGACCAGAAATGGTGCTGATCTGCTCAGCCTCTATTGCGCTGGTCAACCAAATAGCAGACCCGAATAAGCTCTTGATGTGGGCGACATGGCCCTCCTTGTGTGCCTGTTGCGCGCTAAGTGCGGGCTGCAAGCAGGGCACATAGCCGGCCAGCAGACACGCCCATACTGCAGCCATATTGTCTTCGTGCTCTGTCAGGTACACGACGACGACTGAGCCTTTGGGTTTGCCCCACTCTAGCATGGCACGTGCGAGGTTGCGAGCATGTTGGTTGAACGAGCTGAAGGTCTTCGTCTGGATAGAGGAGTCGTGCGCCGAGGAGGTTATGAAACCAACCTCGTGCGACGGGTAACGGTAGACGGCTTGAGCGATGACCTCGTGAATGGTATTGGGTTGTTGAGAGACAACGGGTGTCTTGAGCTTTGAAACGAATTTAGTGTTTGTGGTGGGGGCGAGTGCGATGGGTGCCATTGCGAGATGTCTAAGTTTTCAAACGGTACAAGGGTATTGAGTGCGGATCCCCTCGGTGACCCGAGTTTATATACTGCGAGCTACGGCAAGTGCGATGCAAAATGGAGTTTGAAGTACCCGACTTCGAGCTAGCTCGATTCTTCGACTGCCGCTGCATAATGTCCGGAATGCCCTTCCGAGTCGTACGGCATTCACAAGGTTCAAGACTCCCGGAATACTTTGCGGCATATATATGCCGCAAAGTATTCCCAGAGTCTATGATATATCCCCCAACATAAGTATTTCTTCCTTTCGCCTCCATCATCCATCCAGAAGTAGCGAGCTCCACCGACATTTATCATGCCATCATCCCAACGAGCATCAGGGAAACGTAATTCATTACAGAGTGCTAGCATTGTGTAGCACAATCCAACTCGCTGATGGAGTTTGACCGACATTCATGCCCCCTCCCCACCTTCGCCGAATTTATCCTACCGACTACGTTACCCGTCGTCACCCGCAATATTGCCTCCCGCCGTGCATCGTCCCTCTTCCATATGCTTTTTGTGTCGACTACTTATTACAATATATATACACGACATATATGGATCTGCTTGTAATGCATAATAAACTGCAGTATGTACGAGATTTCAACAACTCGACGACGCTGCCTTTACAGGGGCTTTGCATCCATATTTACGCGCGCGCTTGACCGCATTTGGATGCAATGTCTCGGTAAAGGGTAGATGCAACGAATGTTGAAAAACTGGTGCTGTAGTTTGATGTGCAGCAAACTGTAACTATAAATTTAAGCCTATTCCTTGATGAGAACTGTGTCGTTCGGGTGCACTCAATGCCAGACCAGTCGGAGTTCAACTGGATAACTAGGATCATGATGTAAATAATAACCCCTGCCGAACAGTTGGAGCGTCCAACGTAATTCTGCATTGGTAACGTCAGAGCTACGCAGTCACCAAACCCAATTTACCTCGTTCCAAGACAGCTTTGAAACCAAAGTGTTCCTCTACACCGAAGTTCTCTGTGGGGCTGTACATCGTATGGATGGGTTTTCGCGCATTGATCTCCTTCAAAATAGTCTTGGCTTCCTCATCAGCATCTCCGAGCAAGCGATCGACTTCGCATTCTGCCATGACGGGTGCATCTGGAGATGTTAGAGCAGGATTCAATCTATTGAGTTTAGCATCAGATGATCCAGTTGAACAGATGAGAAATTCTTGCCTAGCTTTGACTGCAGAATGCATCTCGGGATCAGTGGGTGCAAATAGATGACGGCAGAAATCCATGGTTTTCTAACAGTCGGGTTCTTGAACTGGTCAGTGGATGAAGATGGTCTTGCACGGATGATGTTAGACTCGATGATGCTATGGGTGGGTATTGCTGTTGTCTCTTTCTGGTTGCCAGATGTTGGCTTCCTTTCGGGTTTTGACTTCTTTTGTCGTTTAATATCTATCTTGTGCTTCTCACTAGATTTCTGAGCCGATTCCGAATCGAACATCAGTAAAGACTACGGGGTGGTAGATAAAGCTTGCCTGAGAACCAGATGAACCCGATCGCAGTGCAGCTGATGGCTACATTTGCATCTGCTTTACTGCGGTAGTCGGATCGGTAGTGAGGTGGAGCGTTGTCGTGCATCCAGAAGCTAGACGCGATGAGCAACGAACATGTGGGTCAAAATGGTGAAGGTGTGAAGAAAGACCGGCCGCCTTTCTGTTTCTCATAAATAAGACCAAGATGCCTACTCCTGATTGTGTTATATTGGGACAGAAGAACAAGTATACCTGACGTATTATGCAAGATGTTCAGTAGGTCTATATATGCAGACGCACCGAATCCGTTGGCGTCTTTGCTCTCGAATGATTCAGGGAATTGATATAGAAGGAACTCGTAGAATGTTGGAGACTTAAAGGAAGTCAAGACCCCATTGATGCGAGAGGAACTGGACGGTGGATACAATTAGGGGCATGGCTGGCTGTGTCCGTGTCTGATAATGAGCACGCCCTCACGAAGTGTAGTTTCAGCACACGTGGCCTATGCCTCGTTGTAGGTACGTAGATTGATGCGCAGGACTCCACCACGTGTGGTGAAAGTTCGGTTCTGAGGGCATATCCTTGGGCTGTAGAGCAAGTTAAAGGGGATATGCATAGTCATCATTCTGATACATATTGTAACCGACTCTGTGCTCTAGCAATGCCGCCCCGCAATTCCGCGCAATCTCGATTTGCTTCACCGGTGACCGCATTATTACCGGTTTATTCCTGGAGACTCTCGGGTGGCTGTGTACGCTTCTGGTTTTTTGAGCTGTTGACGGAGACGATACCTGGTCTGCATTTCAACTTGAGCTCTTCGGACTCACCAGATATACAGGCTTCTTCGATGAATTTAAACTTGAGTTGCCTAATGAACGCGATGGTTGATGTTTGCTGACACTGCCAGCGTATTCCTGGCGCTGAGGCTATGGTTGTTGAATGAGAGTATCTTGAATTAGCTGAAGTGCTGCTGCGAGATGTATGGGATGCTGCGGAGATATGCAACACCGCTGATTGATGATAGTGATAGTAGAATGAGTGTTTTTTGTGACTCAGTGAGTCAGTGGAGTAGCTCCATGATCCCGAATCAGCAACCCATCACGGGCCGCCCCAGCACGCTCGAGGTTGACCAGAGGTAAAACTTGAGAACGATCATCAGGACTACCTATGGTCAGGTTTGTCGTTGAATTGACAGAGGCTGATGAAAGCTATGTATATGGTCAATGCCGCCGAGCACTGGAGTAGGATAAACATATCATTCAAGTTGGGAATTTGGAGCCGCGGCTGTGCTACTTACCTTGACTTTTGACTGTCACGGTGACACAACTCCTACAACAACCCGCCACGCTCCCTCGCTCACTCCTTTTTGCTTCACGACGACGATGGACAATTATCCAAAATATGTCCCAAGTTCTCCCTATTCTTCGCCTTATTCCAACGATGTGCATCAAGACGCTCCCCGAATATCTCGTACTCCCAGTCCAACTCCCAGTGAGATACAGGCCCTCAACCAGAAGGGATTCTTCAATTGGCAGTCCATATTCGACAAAAAGAATATGTGGTCAAAGAAACGAATCAGTGCGTCTTCATCTCCCTACAATCTCAGGTGTTGGTTTAACGGCGAGCAGTTATTTATATTGCTATAATCCTCGCCGCCGTTGGGGGCGCCCTCTTCATATTCTATCATGACCAAATCGTACATGCAATTCAACCAGCAGCCAACTGGATGCACAAGTACGTCACTTCCAGTCCTGTCATATCCTGGCGCTCACTTTTCTTTCAGCTTCAAGTTTGGATGGATAATCCCTATAGCTGTTTTCTTTGTGATATCGTTCCCTCCGGTATGCACACATCAACCCTTCACCTCATATCACACTAACGTACTTTCAATCAGCTCTTCGGCCACGAGATACTGGCTATCGTGTGTGGTCTTGTATGGGGCGTATGGGTTGGTTTCGGCATAGTAGCAGCTGGTACTTTCATCGGTGAAATAGGAAACTTTTAGTGCGTATTATGTCCCATCGCGTTTTGGTTTTTCTTACTGTTTCCCTCAGTGCCTTCAGGTACCTCTGCTCAACTCGAGGTCAGAAGATAGAGAAAGGCAGTGTCATCTACTCGTCTTTGGGAAGAGTCGTCCGCGAGGGCGGTTTCAAGATTGCATTGATCGCCCGTTACAGTGCCATCCCACCTCACTGTGTGTTTCTTCCATTCTTCCATACAATCTTTGCCTTATGTGTGTCCAGTTACCACTGCAATATTTGCAGTATGCGGCATGAACATCTTTATTTTCATGCTGGCAGCAGCCCTCTCTATGCCAAAACAGTTCATAACTGTGTACATCGGAACTTTGTTGGAAAGTAGTGCCACCTGTAAGTCCTTCCTTGTATGTACGACTGTATCTTTATCTCTTCCTCCAGCGACCGCCACTTCGAAGAACAAAATTATAAGCGACGTTGTCGGTGTCATCACCGTTCTGGTCACCATCGCTGCCATGTGGTACATCACCAGAGAAATAAACCGCGTCAAACCACAAATCGTCTATGAGCGCCGCAAAGCACGGTCAGTATCATCCCTGTCCTTACTCATCATAATCTTATCATTTCTTCAGTCAAGCAAAATTGTACGCCGAGAGTGAATCATTGTATCAAAACGGTGGCACGAACGCATCCGCAGTATTCAACACCTCAGACACCACTCTCCCTCTCAACTCCTTCTCAAACTCCCCCTACGACCCTCCCTACCAGCAATGGGACAGCGAAGGCCACGCTGTAGGCTACGCACCAGACCCGCGCATACATGCTCCCCAACCTAAGAAACCGGATAACCCAAACCCATTCCCGGGTGATATAACTCCCACATTAGGAACCAAGCCCCTTCGCCACGAGAGCACAGATACCGTGGGATGGGAGTTACAGGCTAACGCCGCACAGGGCCAGAGCTATAGGTTGAGCGCGATGGCAGCTGAGCCTCTGCGGAATCCGTATGAGGGCGAGAGTGAGATGGATGCTGAGGAGGTTGTTGGCGGGGGGTATCCTCCGTCTCTTGCTGGACGGCTGCCGTCGTCTGGCGTTGGACAGTCGTCTTCACCTGGTATTGGTGGTGTTGTTGCATATGCACCACCGCCTGGGCCTCCGCTTCCACCGCCGGGTGCTGGGTATGCGTTCAGTGCGCCGGGGCATAGTTTTTCGGGGCCGAGTTCGCCGCCTCCGCCTAGTCATGCGACAAGGCAGTAGGTTGTCGAGTGCTTGTTTGGACAATTTTATCCTAAGCCTTGACTCCTGGGTATCAACAGCCCTTCACTTATCTGACTATCACAGCATCTACCACTCGTCAGTTCGACTTTTTTTCATCCCCGTTACTATTTTATTACTCGATTTGTGTTCTTATAAGCCCATGTGCATTATGCGCGATGCATACATACATGCTAAGCGATAACTAGTATAGGTTTGAGTACAATTGGAGTATGTATATTTTATTTTGATACGTGGAGTTCGGATTGATTCTTATACCCTTTTGTAATTGACCAAGTCACATCCAACTAATAAATTGTCGCTTGTTATGTAAGATGAGCAGATTGTTGGTCTTTGTTGATTTCCTAGACAACAGCCTGCATGTAGGTGACTTTGTATAACCAGCTGGTCCAGCCGTCATATTGTCTCCTGCTCCGATGGTCCCTAGCCAAATCGAATAATCGACAACTATGGACAACACTAAGATCACGAGTTCCCCAACCCACATCAGCAGTAGAACCGCCTACGTGGGTACTGGAGAACCTGGTAGTCAGATATTGAACCCCGTCATAGGAATTGTCGGTATCAGAGACTTGCTGCAGCTCTGGTTTGGTTCTATAGCTGATGGGTATCTGATTGCCTCCATTGGTGGATACGTTCGTATTCCTGTTCCTGATGTTGGCTCCAGGCTGTGTGGCTTTGTGCAGGACAAGTACGACATACTGACACTACAGCATTGCATCGTGCTCTAATGTTAATGGCGTCCTTACCATCTTCCTTAGTGTCTTCAACCCAAGGTAGCTCGACCTGCTTTAGACTAGGCATTACGAACTTAGGACTTGTTCTTTCTTCTAATTAAATTCCCTGGATTCACTGTGGACTACAATACAAGCCGTAACTGCGCACATCAGACCTTTGCTGGGAAGTAGTGCTAACTGTAAGTAAGTTCTTACTAATCTGGGAGAGCGTTCTCACCCGTTCCTTCAGCGATCAGCTCAAGATTATATATGGTCGTTGATGTCCAGCTTCGTCTGGCTCAGGAAGAATCGGAGACACGACCTGATGTGTTGGGCTGGTCCGAGCGTAAGCTCTGGGAGGGACGCAAGCAGGTGGAGCCGCTGTGTGGGCGGGAACTCTACTTGCGAATTCGGTCGTGCTCTAATTCTTGTGCAATGCAATCAAGATAAGTGTCGTTGTACGCTCTAGAAATTATAATAACACTGAAATACCAAGGAATAACAGTTTAAAGGCTAATTAAAATGGAGTGGTGAGTGGGAGCAGGAACGGTAAAGATAATGAACGAGAGACTGAGGATGTGCGGTTCGATGTCGTAGGTAGGTCGAAAAACGAATGAAGGAATATTACGCTAACGCTCAGCTGGACGTGTGGTACCGGGAAACTCCGCAAGCTACGTCTTGGTACCTGTACAATGATTCTGTCTTAAACGTCGGACTCAGGCGAGCCCCCTTTCGGAAGCAACTGAGTACCTTGAATTCCGAGTAAATCTTCTAGTAGTGCCAGAAGGCCTACTCGGAATTTATAGGCACATCTAGACTCTGGACCCTTACATCGTTCCAGTATGTCGTGCCTCGAGGCGCCTAATCGGATGAGCTGTATGGGCATGCGCACATTACCCTGCACGAAAGTACTTATACCTCTCCTTGCACTCAAGCTAACACTACCAACATCACACTCTGAGTTATCTGCTGCAGTCAGGTTGATCGAACATATCTACCATCATGAATCTCAAGAGACATGCAGAAGAGTCTCAAGGCGAACCTGTGTCAGGCAACGTGGCTTTTCAGGTAGTTCGTCATGACCCAGCTAAACTTCCAGCACTTGTATTTACTGAATATATGTTTCAGGATGATGATGAGGTTCAGAGTATTGTCATATTCGGAACAACGGGTTCAGGAAAGAGCTCCCTTATCAACATACTCTTAGAAAGCGAAGAAGCGCCCGCGTCAAACGATGCAATAGGCTGCACAGCGACGAACGATGATTACCTTTTCTCAATCGACGAGAGGAAATATAGAATATGGGATACTCCAGGGCTTAACGAAGGCTCCGAGGGACTCGTCCCTGCAAAAGTGGCCCTCGAAAACCTGAAGTCTTTCTTCAAGGAACTCATGCGCGACAGACATCGTGCTCCTCTTTTCATCCTTTGCATCGAAGGATCGCTAGATCTGAAGGCCCAGCTACGCCATTACGATATTCTCAAATCTACCATCGGCGCTGCTCCCTTTTCCATCGTAGTCACGGGTATGGACAGGTGCTCGTCAAACCCTTGGAGCAACTGGTGGGGCGAGCACCAAAAGGTTTTGCAATCTTTCAATGTGGCGGGCGTAGACCATGCATGCATTTGTACGCTGTTGGATGAGCCAGCTGGGTCTCGGCAAGAGGTCATCGAGCTCATCAGGAGAGTTACTCTTCATTCATCTTCCGAACCTATGTCTACGAGGATTCAACGAGATGATGAGGAAACCTATGGATGCCGCAACACAGACCCGCTTATCCTCGGAAGGCAGCCCGGCTCAAGTCTTAGCGAAGGAGGGTTTGAACAGACATTCTTCGACTGGAAGGGGCATTTGACGTGGAATCAACCATGGACAAGGCGCAAAATAGGTGTGCATTTAATAGCTATCCCATAGCTCAACTTCTTACGTATGAATCGCATTGCCCTAGTAACTTGTGTTTGCCTTGTCGCCATCATGGTCTTGGGTTCCCTTTTTGTATTCTTCCATAACCAGATAGTGCGCGCTTTGCAGCCTGCAGTGGAGCAGATTCATGAGTGGGTTGGAGCATGTTGTTGATTGCCTGATGCTGATTCACGGAACTACACAGCTTGAAATTCGGATGGCTCATCCCAATTGCGATGTTCTTTGTGATATCATTCCCTCCGGTGAGTGTACGTGAGCTTCTTCATGCTGAATTGCCTCATTGACCATAATTTGCGCTCTCAGTTGTTTGGTCATGAGATATTGGCCATCCTCTGCGGGCTTGTTTGGGGCGCTACGGTTGGCTTCGCCATCACAGCAGCTGGCACTTTCATAGGTGAAGTCGCTAACTTCTAGTGAGTTCTATTTAGCACTTCCTATGATAAGCTTTAAACGTATTCCTCAAGCACTTTCAAACATTTTTGCCAAGTCCGCGGAAATAAGTTGAAAAGAGAAAGTATCACGTATGCCGCCCTGTGCAAGGTGGTCCGTGAACGCGGTTTCAAATTTGCGTTGATTGCGCGCTACAGCGCTATTCCAGGGCATTGTAAGCTTCTATTATACGCACACGTCATCCGTTAATATTCGCTATCTTCAGTAACAACAGCCATATTCTCAGTGTGCGGAATGGGAATCTTTGCGTTTATGCTAGCAGCTGTGCTCTCTCTTCCGAAACAATTCATGACTGTCTACATTGGTGTGATGCTGGAAAGTGACCCAAACTGTGAGTTATTACCTCTTTTGATCCGTCATACTGCACCTGCTCACATACTTTACAGCATCTGCTGCTTCCACTAGCAGGATTATTGGTGATGCAGCTGGTGCTATTACACTTCTGGTGACTGTTGCCGCAATGTGGTACATCAACAGGGCAGTGAGCAAAGTAAAGCCACAAGTCATAGAGGAGCGTCAAAAGTTCCGGTCAGTGCCTCATCATACAAAGAGGCGCTTGACCGCTCACGACTTCACCTTGCAGCTACCATGACGTCAGTGCAGACGACGCCTCGCAAGAGGATTCCTCCGCCCTTGACGATATCTCCGATGATGCTCGTGACGACATGTCGTGTGAGGCCCTCAATAACGAAAGTCATCCTGAAGATGCACGCAGCCATGCTGGCTCCATGCCACTTACCCGTACCCAAACGCTTCCATGTAGGTTAAACACCCTCCCTGGTGATCCGTTCCACGGCCCTCTCGACGCCACGATTGTTTCTGAGACCATGACATCATGTGTCACGCGGGTATCGTCTCTGTCTTCTCGGACTGGAGGGCCGTCTGCCGCACTATAGCACCACTGCACAATCGATTAAGCGGGCGCTCCGTTGACGACTTCCCCAAGACACGCTGTTGTACAGCAATAAGCCTTAGCGAGCACGTTTCTAATATTCCCTTTCAGGTGTGGAGCGTGTGGCCACTGTGTGTATGTACTATTATGCATGATTTCACTACAAGTCTACTAGCTCGATTCTCATTCATAACTGTCTGATGATGTCGCCGAGACCTGGTGTTTCCAAATCACGAAGTTCATCTGATTTTGTGTCTAATTTTAAAGGAAGATGTTTCATGCGAAAGAAGCTCGGCTTCATCTACAGAAACTGGGTATTTATGCTATGGCTTTGTGTGCAGTGGGAGCTTCAGGGGACTCCTGAGGACTTCTGATGAACTTGGTTGAACTGGTCACTCCATCATTATCCCACATTCGGGTACCAGCCGGTAACGTAAATTAATTATTTTGCTCCGAGTCTCTCACTATACGTAAGTATCAACATATCAGTATTAGCTAGAATGTTAACGGTAACTTTATCCAAGTCCCAGAAAGTACCAGTAGTGGCAGAGTGGCAACTTGAAGATGTAGGCACGGACAACCGTCAAATGGCATCGCATATTCCCCTCATGTTGTGCCAAGATTATGATCACAATAATCGGTGCGCAGCCTCGTCCTAACTTTTCCGAGTCAGCGCCTACTAGGCGGCGGCGGCCTATGCCGCATGGGCTAGCACGTCAAGACGTTTACTTAAATATGACGCATTCACCGTGCCTTGGAGAGCACAGCGATATTTCTCTTGCACTCGTTCGCCCACAAGAGACGGTCTGAGACGGTCCACGGTTGACTCGACGGCCGTTTACCTTGAAGAGTCTGTCTGCCGTCCCTACACAAACCTGGCTGTTTGTGTGAACGACGTCCAACCTTTCGGGCACCTTGCCACTAGGCGGCCGAGTGATTCCTGTAAAATTCCCTAACTGGCGTAGTTCAATGGTACGGTGCGCATCTTTCTGACTGACGGGACATGTGATGATCTTTTCGATACAGATCCCCAATGAAGCTGTCCGGGTCGAAGTGACACCTTACGTTCCCCAGTTCTTTTGGCGCTTTTGGCTGTCTGATGCGTGAGTGATTCATTGATGACCCCCAGTTTGTCACTGAAGGAGATATATACATAGCGATCCATTGAAGCACACACTCGACGATCACCGCGTCCATGCATATGACGTCTACGACAACGAGCTCACTGAAACGCGTCGTGTTCCGGAGCAAGATCAGACAATCTTCCATAACTTTGACATCCCATCTTTGGATGAAGGTTGCCGGTCTGTCTTGCATACCGCGGAGAAGGCCTTTACCCGTCTGGAAAATGAAGTGGAGCGGATCCTCAGTGATTTGATATCAAAGATCCGCTCTTCACACTCTGGGGAATCACGACCGGACGCGAGGCTCGAACTGCCTATTTCGAGACATTCTCGAGATGCATTGCTCCGATACTTTGTATTCTTACGGTATCGAAACAGTGACAAGTACACGGAGACTGTTGCCAGCTTGACGACACGTGTTATTACTGGCAGTGGTGCGGTCGTTAATGCTATGCATGCATGGCATCGGGTTCGGAGACGTGCTACGTTGGGGGGTTTCCACGCGTTCCTGCAGCACGAGAACACCGACAAGAAGGTGTTCCGTCACTTTGAGGGTCTTGGCTGCTGGAGGTTCTGCGATGCCGAGATCTGTATAGGTCTGGCGTCCGAAGGTCAGCAGTTTGTGCTCCCTGATTCATGCTTTGCTACCCTTGATGAGGAGTTTGCTGGTGATCCGTGAGTCAAAGAAACCATCATATATTGGGCCGTGTTGAACGCATGGCTTCATTAGATCATCAGCTCATCTGCTATTCCCAATCATGCCTACTATCGCTCTCTACGTGCTCGGCACCCAACGCGAGGAGCCTCGGTTGCATGGTTCAAGTGTACGAGACCAAGTGATGGGAGCCGCTGCTGCATGGATTGACGTCGACGTTGAATCGCCGGCCGACGTGCATCTTCGTAACGCATCCCTTCTCCAGCGAAACCCAGCCCGGTTATACTTTTCTTCCCTCACTTCTATCACCCAAGCTATCGCGCATTATGACAGCTTCCGTTGGGTGTCCGAGCACCTGGACTACTCGCGGTTGAAGCAACGTGCTAGGCAAAAGGCAACGCTAGAGCAATTAACAAAGACTTTAGTCGTGAAAGGCAGCGTGTTACTTGTCGACCTCACAGACGAGGTCGAGAAAGTAGGCAACGCACCTGTATCTGGCGGTTCTTTCGCCGACGTTTGGAAAGGAATCTGGACGAATTCTCACATTGGGACACAACCAGTAAGAAATATTTAGTCTTCTTCCCGATTCAGTATCTTAGTAGTGGGTTGACAGGTCGCGCTCAAATACCTTCGCCAGTACATGCACATGACAGACGAAATCAAGGAAAAGCTGATGCTGGTGCGTGTACTTCTCCAGATAAGTTTAGCCATGTATCGATGGAGGCCACAGCGGCTTAAATCAGAGGTCGTTGCCTGGCACCGCTTGCGTCACTCGAATATCGCGCAGCTCTATGGCGTTGCTCAGTCTCTTAACTCCATAGCCATGGTCTCCCCTTGGTGCAACAACGGTACATTGACGCGTTATTTAGAAATGAATCCAGAAGTAGATCGGTTTG
>QLOO01003196.1:0-11423 GCA_003313855.1 Suillus sp. MG131 | reverse complement strand
AATGTGGACGGAAATGAAAAGGCAGGGCGGATCAGTAATCAGACAGGATGCAAGTATAACCGAAGTCCGGATGTTAGGGGTAATTACTAGAAAGGAAACAGGTCAAAGGAAATGTTCGAAATGAATTAAATCCTAAATCTGAGATCCAGATCCAGAGATTTCCAGAATATGACATACACGAGGCTTGTGATAGGACTAGGCTCGGGCATGACAAGCGGCCAAGAATACTTATATACAAGACGAAGCTCGCTAGGCTTCTAGTAGATGGGTCAAGACAAAGGTAGATTAAAGCTAAAGAATACAACAGATGGTAGCTAGCTTTATATATGAAGTATTGAAGCTGAGCTCGAACCGAATTAGCGGACGAAGGTCGAGTCATAGAGCCAGAAAGTAAAGTACTATAGAATGCGGAGGAACATACGAGTCATGGGGATTGTTCCATGTACCAAAGCAACGGTAATACAAGGCAACGCGGCTGGTGGTCCAAGGGTACAACCTGAAAAGGAAAGCATAGGTAAATCCAGAGGGCTGGATTTAATATGGTGACTTTGGGGACGGAAGTCACGTGACTTCAAAGACAAAGTCCAGCAATATTCGACAGGATCCAATGACAATGTGAGGGAAAATGAATAGGGGCCTAGCAGCGTATGTTCTTGTAACAACTCCCCAAGTTGCTCACAATTGAGAAAACACATGCTCAACATATTTCTTACATAAAAATATTGAAGAAAAGAACCAAGTCAGAATGATTGTTATGAACTTGGCTAAGTTCGCAATGTGAACCTTATAGGGGCCTTCACGTACGGGCTCTGTGACCAGTGCCCTCCGTGTATGGCGAAGGTTCGTAGCACTTCTCGAGAGGCGGGGCTCTCCTTGAGTAGTATCACTCGCGGTAGTAAGCTTACTACGCGAGGCTTGTGATAGGACTAGGCTTCTAGTAGATGGGTCAAGACAAAGGTAGATTAAAGCTAAAGAGTACAACAGATGATAGCTAGCTTTATATACAAAGTATTAAAGCTGAGCTTGAACCAAATTAGTGGACGAAGGTTGAGTCATAGAACCAAAAAGTAAAGTACTATAGAATGCGAAGGAACATACAAGTCAGAGGGAATGTTCCATATACCAAAGTATTGGTAATACAAGGCAACACAGCCAGTGGTCCAAGGGTTGAGTCACAAAGGGAAAGCATAGGGGGATCCAGAGGACTGGATCGATCAGGCGACTTTGAGGACAGAAGTCACGTGACTTTGAAGGCAAAGTCTGGTGATGCTTTGAGAAGACAGCATCCGGCGACGAATGAGAAGTGAAGGGACATGATCCGATGATGATGACGTAAAGAGGGGGAAAATGAATAGGGGCCTAACAGCGTATGTTCTTGTAACAATGATGACATTCGGCATGCTAGATTCTCACCTACACACCTGGTATCTCACAGCATGACTGACACTTGATGCAGGTACCTTTGAAGATTATATGACTGCCTTTGAGCACACATGGCTTAATATCCATTGGGCCACTAAACTTTACAAGAAAGTTTTAGGTTCTCACCAAGGCACATGCAGCTTTTATGAGTGGGCACTGAATCTGCAGAATGAGAACACACTACTGTATGATATTGCAGATCACCTCTCAGACAAGAAACTATGCAATCAACTTGAGGCAAACCTATGCAATGAACTGACCACTTCCATACTCAGGGCAAAGCTAGACCAAACTCTGATGCTTAAAGATTGGATTGTGTAAGTGAAACACCTTGACAACAAGCACCTTAAGGACCTCACTGCACACAAGAAGATTGCAGAAGAACTCTACAAATCAAAATGGACTCAACCACAACCATCTAGTAGACTGTTATCATCCTCTCGAACTACCCCATACAACTCTTCCTCATGTCTACGCCACTAACCCTGGCCAGATGTACTCTCCATACCAATCATAATGGCTTCTTCAAGTGTTGCAAGTTTTATGTCTCTTACAGGTCCAAAGAATACATGGACAGCACTTTCAAAGTAGCCTCATACAAACCTCTGATAGAAGTAGATACTATCATGGCCAAGAATAGTTTAAACAAAACAGAAAAATCCATCAAACCTGTTGCTGCTATTACTTCAATTGGAGCTGTAATGCCCTTGTCTATACTTGAAGGCAATTCTGACTCTGATGACAAGTGCATAGCCCCTCTTGAAACTCCCTGTTTCTTCTGGTCCTGTCTCATGATGGGACCCTCTTCCAAATCATTTGAATGCATAGATGCATTGATTGACTATGGGTCACATCTATTTCTGATTAACAAAGATATCACCATCAGACTGGAGCTTCATAGACACAAACTGCACACTGAAATACATGTGAACTTCACATTCCTTGCATTGCCAGATTCTTCTGTTTCTTTCTCTGAATATGTTTATTTGTCTCTGTCTTCTCTTAATCATGATTGGCAATCACATACTGTATGTGCAATTATTGCACCAAACCTTGTTGTGCCCCTGTTTCTTGGGGGGCCTTTCTTATCCAATAATTGCCTCCTCATAGATCATGAACTTTGCACTTGCATCAACAAACTTTCAAATTTCAATTTTTTTTATCTGCCAATGCATATGAAACATGTACCTGTCCTAATTCCTTTGCACTATAATGTATTACACCTCCAAAAACATGTACTTCATGAATTTTATTCCATTCTGTTGGAATGATATCAACTCAGTGAGGAATTCACAACAACCACTACACTCAATGTGGTGACTACCATATGACAACAGATTGATGCTCTGGCATTCATTGAAGCTCACAAAGTACAACTTAATCAACTGGACATGGAAATGCGATGTAAGTATGCTGACCACTTCCCAACTGACATTCCCCACATCAGTCAGCTCCCAATCAAGATTGTACACCATATCCATCTCAAAGATTCAAACAAAATAATACAATCCTGCTGGTACAACATGTCTTGCAAGTATTGCGAGGCATAGAAAACACTCTTGAATGAACATGTAGCAGCTGGATGCTTATGACCATCCAGCAGTCTGTATGTATCACCTGCTTTCCTGATTCCAAAGAAAGATCACAGCACTTCCATACTGGATGAATGATTATCATGTACTCAATGCAAACATAGTCTCTGACAACCACCTGTTGTGGGAAACACAACTCAGCTGAGTGTAGTCACCTGCACAATGTGGAGTTGTGCTATAGCTGCATAAGGGTATACCAAAAGAATCTACTAGGGTGCTCATGGCACAAGATAGGGACACACAAAATGAGCTACTGAGGCATGAGAAAAGGTGAAATAGGGGCAAGCAAAAAGGTGGATTAAGCAGAATAGAGTGGAAATGCAAGAGGTAGAATATAGCAAAAATGCAGAAAGTGAAATAGAGTTGATATGTTACAGTCACCCCACTTATTTTCCCACAGACACTGCCTCCTTTGACTGCTGTCTGACTTCTTTTTCCCATCATCACTGTGAAACTGCACTCCTTATCTCTGACATCATTCCCCTTTGCCCAGTTACCTTTCTTAGTATTTAACTCAATGTTCTTCCCTTGGTCCATGCACCTTTTCCATATGTATATAAACCTTACTTATTGTACTATATTCTCTAACTTGAATCTACTCAGTTTCATACCTGATACCTAATCTCCTGAGGGAGCCATTGAACTCTTGACTCTAGCTTCTAAGGAAGGCTAGCCAGAACCCTTGATTGGAGATGAAGTGTTGGTAGAAGTTGCAGAATTCGGGGAAAGATCAGATTTCTTTGACTGAAGTCAGGATAGTCCATTCACTAATGTCTGATAATTTGGCAGGGTCCATTGTGACTTGTCTGGAACATATGATCATTCCAAGGTAGTTAACTTCTTGTGCATCAAAGGTGCACTTCTCAGGTTTCAGAAAAAGGATTTCTCATCTAATGATGTTAAGAACTTGATAAGTTCATTCTTGGTGTTCTTTGAGTGATTTTGAGAAAATGAGGATATCATCCATATAAACAATCATCCATCCTTCTGAGATCTCTTTCTGAAAAGTCTGGTTCATATAGGCTTGAAATGTTGCAGGGGAATTGCAAAGCCCAAAGAACATTTTTTTTGGTTCAAAGAGTCCAAAAGAAGTTATGAATGCTGCTTTCTAGCAGTCATTGGGATGAATGAGGATATTGTTGTATCCTGATTGTACATCCATTTTCATGAAGTACTTTGCATCTTGAAGTTTAGCAATGAGGGGTGGAATCAAGGGAAAGGAATAAGCATTCTTTATTGTCCATTCATTAATGTAATGATAGTCTTGGCAGGATTGGAGGGAACTGTTGTAGAGACTTGCACCTCTATAGACACTCTCCTCCAGCTTCTCATATATTTCCCATACTATCCAGCTCCAGTCTTCAGAACAAGTCTAGTGCAGGCACACACTGTTTTGTTTTCTAGGTTTTGCACTATAGCACTTGTGCAGTCATGTGCATTGTGCATGAACCTCAGGATCCTCTTAATCAACCATCCACATGTCCTATCCATGTCCACTGTGGTTTATTGGTGCATTTTCCCTTTGGTCTGACATATCTCTGGTGTCCCACACACTTTGCATGATACTGAGCCACTATTACATATTACATACTTATATATAGCTTACTTGCTTCACATCATCAGTCCTGTGTGCCTAGCACTGCCTATTATTTTTCTTATATACTAGATTCCATATTGATATATGAGATTGAACCACAACCCACCACTTGCCTTGTATCTAGTTAACTGAGACTTAGAATCTATTTTTCTACTTGCAACTCACAGTCTGAGTTCACATAGTTTGCACTTCGCATCTACCTTGTCTTATCACTAACCAGTCCATCTGAAGTGATTCTATATTGTCCTCAGCTCATTAGCAGGAGCATTCAACCTTACACATGTGTGCTTTTCAATTGCTCATTTCTAGACCTATTCTGTACTTGTGTGACACTCACACATGTCCACATTCCCATGTTTCACACCTATTCCTTCTCACACTCTGCACATTTGTGTTTGATTTCCCTTCATTCTTAGTGTTTCCCTCACACCTAAGAGGTATCCCTGTTCTTAGTAGCTGTCCTTAGGTTGAGTATAGCTCATATTCAGGAGTTGCTGTAGTATCTTTGTTTTCTCTTTTTTTCCCACAGTTCAGATTCCTCTTCTTCACCATCTTTCTTCCCTACAAAGAAGAATCCACTTGTTTGTGGGGATTTCAAAGGTTGGATAAAGTCTTTAGCGAGATGTTCATTTAGGAAAGCTTTCACAGCATCAGTTTCGTTCAGGGAGAGGGGATAAGTCTTTGTAGATTTTGGAATAAATCCTAGTTTTGTTTCAATTCTATGGTCAACACCAGGTCAGGAAGGAGGGAGTTTGTTTAAGCTGTCCTTGGTGAAAATATCAGTGAAATTATGGAGATAGGGAGGGATGAGCTCTTCAAAGGAATTTTTTTTTCTTGGGCATCTTTGAGAGTGAATTCTCAAGCTTTATTGCTAGTTTTCAAGTATTCTTTGTCTTCAGTCTTCCTGGCAAGTATCCAAGAGTTTCAAAAAGGAGTGAATTCAGCAATACAGCAGATTTTGGTTTGAGACATTCTGTCTCATGTAAGAGGTGTGTTAAAGGAAAGATTCTCATAGATGGTGACATCAGATCCATCTTGAGTGTATTCTATCAGGATTTCATCATCATTAATCTGATAGGTTGCAACTTTGTTGACTTTTTAGGTAAAGAATCATCTGGTGGGTTTGTCATCCCAAACATCATCTTTAGAGTTGTATTGGGGAAGCAGATCTTCATCAGGATCAGGGAGTAAGGGGGGAGGAAGGTCTTCCTCAGCATCAAAGAATTCTTCTTATTTCTTTCTTTCCAAAGTGTGTTTGCCATTCTTTGGTAGAAAAGAATACATTGGTGCGGATTTCTCTATATCTTCTTCTTCAATTTAGGGTTTCTTTCCTTTTGGAGGTGGAGTCAGTTCTGAGGAGGGATTTGATATGGGGAATGGAATGAATCTCCATTGTCTTTGGAAGACTTCTTCAAGTTTCAGTGATCTTTTGGTAGTAGGGATTAGAGGGTGCCTTTGCCCAATCAATCATTGGGTTCATGGTGGACAGCCAGGGTTTTTCAAGAAGGATCATATCATGGTATAGAGACTTGATCCTGCATAGCCTCACAAAGGCACTTTTTATGAGTCATGACAAACTTACCTACAGTGTACATATATGCAAGGTAACACATGCACAATAGAGGCAACACAAATGTGACATGCATGCAACCAACATGACACTCACATGACACAGGCAATACCAGTGCGATGTGTGCACACTTTTCCATGCCTAAGTGCCCTAAGACACCTGACCTCTGAGTGTCTATTCCCATGTCCAACTATGTTTCTAGGTATGCATTTCCCCTTTTATCATTTATTTTATTATCATACCATGATTATTTCAACATGGACCCTTATTTTACACTATCCTAGTGCTACCTACAGTGACTTGCAAAACTGTTACAATGTTTGGTACTTTTGCAGTGTACACAATATAGTGCCCATAGGTGTAGGAGCCATGCTTTGTATTGGTGAAAGGAAATATAGCACTGCCTCCTGGCTACATTTTGGCATTTGTATCATGTGATTTGGATCACAGGCTGTGAAGATATCACTATGTTAAGATAGAGATACCATTGTAATGGTTTTGCAACTGTTGTAATAATTAGGGTATTTAAGAAATATCAGTACTTGATATAACCTCCTTTGTGTTTAATTACTGCCTGAATCCTTCTAGGCACACTTTTAATCAATCTCTGACACACCACAGCTGGGATCTTATTTCATGCTTCTCCACAACTCCTTTATTCCCTTAGGAGGATGTTTATACTCTGCAATCCTTCTTTTGAGCTGACCCCATACATGTTTCAAGGGATTAAGGTCAGGAGATTGTGCAGGCAATACCATAGTCCTGAATTTCTGGTCATCTAACCACTTCCTAACCTTTTTGCAGGTATGCTTAGGGTCATTGTCTTGCTGAAAGATGACATTAGAAGGATTAAGATTATAAAACTCCAGGGAATTCTGAAGCTTATCCTTCAAAATTTGAAGGTAAAGATCCCCATCCATTCTACCATCAATCTTAGCAGCATGGCCAACTCCTTCCCAGGTCATATAGCTCCACATCATCAAGGAACCTTCACCAAACTTGACAGTTTCTTGTACCCACCTGTCACTAAGCCTCTCTTCTGACTTTTTCCAAGCTCATTTGCAACTATCTGACCCTAGGTGATTAATCTTGGTTTCATTAGACCATATGACCAACTTCCAGTCCTCCAGGGTCCAGTTTTTGTGAGTATAGGCAAAGCCTAAGCATACTTTGCAATATTTAGCAGAAAGTAGAGGGTGTTTAGACTTGACTACAGCCTTTATTCCAACTTTTTTCAGGTAGTGACCAGTGGTACTTGGATGAAGAGGCTGATTGATAATATTTGAAAGAGATTTGGTCACTTGGACAACAGTTTCTGCCTTCTGAGTAGAGATAAGATGAATAGCATGGTGAATATTGACAGAGAAAAGCTTAGTTGAATGACCACCAGTGGACTTTTGCAAGAAAGAATGCTCTTTGAAATGAAGTCTGGAGATTGTAGCAGTGCTGAAACCAGTTGTAGATGCAATAGAGTGGATAGAATGACCAGCATCAAGCTGGAAGAGGATGGTATTCTTTTGAGTAGTAGAGAGAGATCTCATGGTGGTAATGATTGGAAATCAAGAAGCATGGGACCAATTTCAAACTCAGACATAATGTATTTATATATATCTTGATTTGTATTAGCAGATAACAGTAAGTATCCTTGTATTTGACTGAGATCCTACCATCTGTGTCAATAGTTACAAAACCATTATAATAGTATCTCTATCTTAACATAGTCATATCTTCACCACCTGTGGTCCAAATCATGTGATCTAAGTGCCAGATTGTAGCCAGGAGGCAGTACTATATCTCACCCCACCAGTATAAAACATGGTTTCCACACCTACAGGCACTATATCGTATACACTACAAAAATACCAAACATTGTTACAGTTTTGCAAGTCACTGTATTCAGTTCTGCACCCTGGGAGTGTACTTACATATGTTTTTACTTAGACATATGTGGTTTTTTACTTTTTTACTACCTTTACACTACTTCACTTTACACCTACACTTTGGACTACACTTTATATCACACTTTTACCACTACCAAGTACTGTCCAACTATGAAGTTAAGCATCTGAATCTCACCCATCTGTTCAAGTTGTATATACTGTCTACTCTCTCATGCTTTGCATGCCTATAGCATCCTGTTTCCTATGCCTGTTGCCTTGTTTACATGTCTATAGCACCTCATTCTCATGCCTTGCACATTACCCAGAGTTGTTAGCTCATGGATACTGCTCACTTTGCTTTCCCTAAGGGTCCAGCCAATTGCACACCATACCTCACTCTAACACATTATATTTTATATCAGCTGCACACTCAGCTGAGTTGTGTTACCCACAATGGTCACTCATATTCATGGTATTGAATTTTCCAATCATGAGTCGGTTGTCAATCTTGATTGCAAGATGGCCATAATGGGGGATCAGTTTCTTGGAGATTAATCCATTGGCATTTCAGATTTCAAAGGGAGGGTTGAATTTATGGATCTGGATTCTATGCTTGTATACAAACATCCAATGAACGGATGTTACAGAGGCTCTGCAGTCAACAACAGTGGTGATTTGCAATGATTTTCCAGGATGTATGGAGAAGATGGTCACTGGGACCCTGAATTCTTTATATCTTTCTATATTCTGTATGATATGTATATCTATATAAGGAGTGGTTGACATTGTGGCAGGTCCCTAATTCAAAAATCCACTCATGAGAGTGTTTCTTCATCATCATCATCATCATCATCATCATCATCATCATCATCATCAAGATCTTTAATCTTGCTAGTGGTTTCATCTTCAGGTGCTTATGCCTTACCAATTGCTTTCCTCTTCTCTTATCTCCATGATCTTCATCATCAGGGGTTTCACACCTTATCTGTGACTTTCCATTGCTAGACTTTCTGGCATCTTTGTTTCTAGGGTGGAAGGAAAGGTCATTTACATGATGACCCTTTTCTTCATATTTGAATCATTGGCCTTTCCTCATGTATTCTTGTTTCTCTTTGTCACTGAGGCAGTTGACATGGTCAATGTCCATGATGTTCAGATTATGAAAGGAGTTCAGGATGAATTCTGAGGATCATTAGTTGTTGCTTTTCTTCTTGATATCATTGTTTCTAGAGCAGTGAGACATCAGGAGGTGGTATGCACTGTCAATGGTAATGATCTTGTGAATGATTCTATCAAAGTCAGAAAGGATCTCCCCAGAGTTGCAAAGCTTAGTGAGGATGCCAGGTTTCAATCCTCTAAAGAAGTACCTTCTGTTGTTGTTGCTGGACTTGTGTCCCATGGAAATTGTGAGCTTGCTGAAACTTGCATGTTTGACATTGACATCACCCAATATGGTATCATGCCTCAGCAAATTGCCCAAGTCCATTGTTATTATCCTCCTTCATATTCTTGCCTTGACAAAATGCCTGTACTCAGTGCAGAGAAACATGTCATCATTTAGGGTGTAATCACTGATGTTGATCACAATTGTTGCATTCTCCATGTCCATGATATCACTCTCAGTCCTTCCACTAATATTGTTAAACCTTGCTGTCACTGAGAAATCATGCCTGCCAATAAACTCAAGGGTTTTAATTGGGCTGGTAAAGGAAAGAAAAGCAAGCATGCTGTCTATACTAATTCCAAGAAAGAATTGGAACCCACTTGTAAAAAAGGGAAGAAGAGGATTGTTGATGCTACAGATGATATTGCCAGTGAGTCAGGACCCTTCACCAAATAAGATTGACTCAGGTTTCATATTTTTTTTTCACATCTTTGGCTTGGTACTCATGCCTTCAATTATCTTACTGCTTTTCCATGTATTCTACTTTGCATGAATGACATTTTCACTCCAATGTCTCTCAAACACTCTCAGCAGTGAGAAACTGCAAGATGTGCATTGAGTGATTCCATTTTTCAAAAGCATCAAAGTCATCTTTGTCACATTTATTATAATGAGTGTTAGGCAGTTCTTTGCCAATTGAATGATGTGTGTCCTTTATAATTTTTTCTTCTTTGTGCATGAAACTGTTTTCAGATTCACTCTCTCCTCTAACCTCAGTGTCACCTTCACCACACTGTACACCATCTACTGTTGAACAAAAACCACAGCCTATTCCACCTTCTACTCCTTGGTGGACCTTGCTCTGCAATTACCCTCCATCTCCAATAATCCCTCCTACATGGAACTGATGCTATGCTCACTGTAATGTGCTTCTTCTTTTGACTGAATCTGACTCTTTTTGTTGTGGAGGCAGTGCCTGTTTGCTTCCTGCATTGCATCCTCTTCCTCACATGTGTAATTTATTAAACAAGTCTACTTGCCTCTGACATATCATGGAATTTTGCTATGTCATCAACAACTTGTTTTCCTTTGTAGGAATTGGCATCAGTGGAGGTTTTCAGCAGTTTAATTCAGGATCCAATGCTGGTCCACCTGCAGTTGCTATCACAGGATGCACTTATCATCTCATTTGAGACACCAAATATCAGGACCACTCTATTCACTGGTTTTTGTATGGCAAAAGAATAAGACAGCAGAAAGCATATGACTTTGGTGTTCATGCTACTGTCATTCAGGCCATCACCAATGATCTCAAGTGTGTGAACTCTTACATTCATTGTCTATGACAATTCTGTCCTCACTTGCATCAAAAATGTCAGCTTTAATTGAAGAACTTTACCTCCAATGGTGATTTTGTAGCTGTTATGCATGCAGCCAACTTGACAGATATAAACCCTTGCTTAGTTGTGATCTGCAGAAAATCTCATGCCAAGCCTCAGTTTTTGAACATCCTTTTGCAGCACTATGAGCCTCTGCATTATGTCCTCTTCTTCCCTTCTGATAACATGAGTTGGGGTCTCAGTCAAATTGATGGGGTGCCAAACTTATCATAAATAGACTGGTATTACAGCTGAGTTTTGGTTGATGACTGTCAAGATCGTGCTCAAGGAGGACTATATCTGACGGGCTTGGCCTCAGCTCGTGCGCTGTGCCCCTTTCCCGAGTATGTGCCCTGTATTTCTAGGGGGTATGACAGGATCCGGGCGAGTCCGGGTGATGGTATAACAGGACCCGGGTATCCGGATTATATTACGATAGGATATCTGGTCGATGTCCGGATATGGGTTGGATGGAAGAGATGAGACTAATCCGGACGAGGTCCGGGTTAGAAACTGACAGAGAAAGACTACCCAAGGGTAGAGCTGAAGGTATGGACTTAAGGATGTAATCCTAAGTCTCGGATGATTGACTAGAGACT
>QLOO01003194.1:0-10995 GCA_003313855.1 Suillus sp. MG131 | reverse complement strand
GTTGATGGTTGCTGTCAGTTATACTCAGATTCGACTTCCTAGCTTGTGGCCAGACAAAGCAAAGGTGACAGGCATCAAAGATAAGTGCTGCTTCATCAAAATGACACGATGGTGATCATGAGACTGGTTACGAGTCTAACCTTTCTGGTAACCCTGTTATTTTCGGACTCTAGCTCAGTTCCTTCGAACAACTCCAAACCGATCGCGCTGAGCTCACAAAGTACAGACACTTTCACGGCATTCACAACGACAAAAAAAAACGTAGGCTCTACTCAAACACGTTCACTTCAGATTGATGTTGCATTACGATTGAGGGTGTCTGGATGAAGTTATTTGAAGGAACTGGGCAAGGTCCGAAAATGACAAGGTAACCATGAACTCCACGGGCGGCACTGATATGAAGCTTCGTCTTACGGTACGACTTGTGATATCAAAATGATCTGGAGCTAACAGTGGGAATACCTTTGGCGGATTCAGAGCGACGGCTGTTGCACGCCGAGGTTGAGTGTTTTTAGCCCAGGATGACCACTATAAGAACGCTGGACCATGATGTGTCTACAATAACTTCGTACGCATTCAGATATGACCATAGTCTTAAATGATCCTGCTTGGTGGCCGTTTATCAGCGATTTCCGTTTTTCCAGCTATTTTCCAGGTTCGTAGGGAGCAAGTGGAATGATGATGGTGACACCTTACTATCATCGACTATGTTTTCGCAGTTGCATGCTCTACTGTGGTGGTTTATGACTGGGGTGAGCGAGATAACAATTTTTGCGAGGATTATTGATATATATACAGTATTCAAGCATTGTCATTCGGACAAGAGGTAAATTGATTTCATGACCTGCAAGCCATCTCACTAATAGTGCTTGATAGTTCGAACTGATCTGGGTTAGTAAATTCCGCCTTGTACCAGAAGAAATTGCAAGATAACGCGGTTGACTCGGGGCAGATGCAACGCTGGTCCTTCATGACCGTTCTTTATATCTGTGTATGTTATGGTATGAACGAAGTTGACATGTTGTACTGACTTCAACATGTGCTAGGTGCGCTACATTGGAATACTATATTCTGCGTAGGTTTGCAAGACTAATAATTTGACACTGCGCTGTGCTGACAAGCCGTGTCTCACGATCAGCGTCATCATACCATGCATGTATCTCCAAATATACTGTGCTCATTTCATCTGATTAGCAGCATATAGGGCAGCTCCCAATCACGATGACGGATGAAGTGAGTATTTTGCTTCCATGACTGGCATTCCTATTCGAATACTGACTGCACTCCTACACAGGGGTGAGTGACATGGACATCTTGGGACAGCTTAATGGTTTGACATAATGACTGCAACAGCTGTAAGTTCATTTGAAGTTTATCTATGCACATCTGTCACTGGGCTTTTCAGGCAACATCCTTTATTTCATATGGATATGGACGCCTGTCGTCGTTAACGCCATATTGGGTGGTGAGCTTGCCTGCACTACTTTAATGATATTGACTTGACTAAAAGATCTTGTAAGTCATCATGATGACTCGGGTACATGCCATGTACCAGGGATCCATAAAGATGCTCATCTTTCTTGTTGTAATGTTGTCGGGTTCCACGATCGCCTCCGGAGTCATGGCAGTAATTGCAAACCTGGGTATTTCAGCAGGTGAGCTTTGATTATCGGTGAAACCCTTCAGCCATGAGATTCATGTACAGTCACTAGGGGAAGCCGTACTTTCTGGCTACCATATCTGCCTTGTTGGCATTGGCCAAGATGGGGTAGAGCTGAATGTTGACGCGTTGATACCTACCGATGTATGGGAGATCCTCGTCTTTTTGCTTGTAGTCTGGGTTGTTATACAACACTTCCGTGAGCTGCGACAATCGCCGAATGCATCGACCATTGGGGACTGTTTCACGATGTTAACAAAAAGTCATACATTTTACTTCGTGGCGTGAGTTCGGTGATTTGGATATTATTATCTTGTTTTGCTGAAGTTCTGCATGTCCTAGCTTTGCTACTGTGGCTTGCTTCAGCCTCGGCAACATATCTCCAAATATCTTGGTGAGCCGATCTGCGACTGATTCATCTGCAGACCATTCATCATTTCTAGTTCTCACCTTTCGTTGGAGCTTATATATATACTGGCACTCTCTCAATTGTTCAGACGTTGCAGATGTTTGTGCTGGGACCGCGTCTGATCCTTAGCGTTCGTGATTTTAATGCTAAGCTCGTGGCTAGGTCCGACGAGGGAACAGCCATGACGACCATTGTTTTTCAGGCTGGCAATGCGTTGACTGGCGGAGATACGTCGGTTGGCGGATATGTTTAGCGGAGGAAACGATTCAATGATGCTGTGCACTGCAAAGAGCATGCAGTTCTTGTCAGTTTCCCTGTGGTATTTATTTGAAGTTTCGTCGTGGTGTTTCGGAGGGGAAGAGTTTCATTGTAGTATTTATTTCGTGTTCCGCAGTGATTATGATGGGTGTAATTACTTAGGTCTGGACAAACCAGTTTATTACTATGGGACAATCTGCCCACCATGATGGCAAAGCCCATTAAGAAAAGGGCAATGCATGACCCTCGCATTAAGAAAACCAGCCTCCGATCAACCCCACCGCTCACAATGTTACCTAGTAGGTCAACCGGAAGAAAGAGTCACTTCAATAATCAAGATATGTACACGGGAATCCGAATCATATAGGTAATTCTTTACAGCGACGAAACTCTGATTATGAGAGGAGTCAGACATGAGTGAGGAAACTTTGAGAGCGTGTGCGTGCCTCACATCTTGCATTCATCATGAATTATACGAAGCAGGGCGACGACGACCAAAGAAAAATCCGCAGCAGCTCACTCCTTCATATACAACATCTCCCGGTCCGCCTGTTGAGACTTGTGCGTGTGTTTGGACTGGTTGCACTTCAGGTGCTTGTGCCCCTGCGGCAGGCTGACCTGATTGCATTGAATTTTCGACCTGATTGCCATCTGTGCGTTGCATAGCTGCAGCCGCTTCCGCATCAGTTTCAGGAGTAATGCCATATCTCTGCAACCTCATTGAATGCAATAAAATGGGAGCGGCAACAAGTCACTCACATCTTCCTCGCGAGCAGGAGCTACATCAACGGTGCGCCTTGACTTCCCTACAGGACGCAAGCTGAAATTCCAGTGTTGGGATTCGCGAGGTGATGGTCGAGGCGCATCTGTGGGCCAAGTGCTGAACCGAAGGGAACCAAACAAACTGCGCCAATTGGGGAGGAATGAATTTGCAGGCGGAGCTGTGCGACGATCTGAATGATCAGCGAAAAAATCATTGCCCTGTCTCAAAGGTCATATTAGCTACAGCTAAAGAGCAAGGAATTCTACTGACATATCTTGCCGAGCCTCTGGTATTGGCCTGTTTGAAGTGCAGATGGACGTTAATAATCTAGCAGGATATGTGGGCGGGAATGAGGTTCCTCACGATTGGCTGCCGCACAACTCTGGGTTGGGCTGGATGCCCCTAATAAACAGTGAGATGTAGCGTGAACTCGAAAGAGAAGCTGCGATGACTTGCCTTACGTTTTGCATTGCCATCATCCACACCCTAAACGACCAAAACCATTAGAAAAGGATATGGAAACACCAAAGCACATAGTACACCAACTTGATCACGACCATGTCGGTCGAGCGCTTCCTCCAGGTTCCATATATAGATTTTTTTGTCTGGTCCAGCACTGGCAACGTATTTTCCATCGGGGGACATGGCAACACTCAAGATCTTATCGTCATGCAAGAGTGGATCTCCGACTGCCTGATTTGTTTTGAGATCCCAGATGCGAATGGAGCAGTCATATGATGCGCTGATAATATAGCTTTCATTGGGAGTAAGACAGAGGGATCTGACAATGTTGGTATGACCCCGAAGAACAACGAGCTCATGTCCATCAATCGCCCGCCATTGTCGGATGGTGCGATCGGCTGACCCGGAGAATATGTGTGCGCCGTCCTTGGACCAACACAATGATGTCACCATGCGGTCATGACCCTTGATCTCGATAAGCAGCTTGCCGTCCCTTGACCATACGCAAATCGCTCCTTCCCCACTGCTGATGAATTTGTCGCCTTGTGGAGAGTATTTGACGGCGTAAACCCATCCGTGACTTGTCTTTATCGGTGGTGCTATTTGTCGACCAGTATCTGGGTTCCAGCGTCGTATGGTGCCGTCTTCCGATCCACTTGCTATCTCCAGGGAATTAGGAGACCAATCGAGGCACCTAATTGAAGCGTCGTGCCCCTCCCACGGGTCACCGACCCTGTTGCCTTCCTTCATATTCCAGAGCCGCAGTCTGCCGTCTATAAATCCACAAACGACCATTGTTTCATCAGGGGATATTGACATTGAGCACATCGCTCCTCCGTCGCCATCCAAAGGCTTTCCTACTGGCTCTCCATCTCTTTTCCACTGACGAATCGAACCATTACCTGACGCGCTCATCACATTGCAACTGGCTTTCAAGCATGCAAGACTCCATATCGATTTGGAGTGACCCTCAATGATGCACTCCGGCGTCAAGCTCCCTGCTGGACGTTCTGGCTTTGGTGTCTTCCATGATGTAGTCCGAGTGTTGTGGTCGACGAAGTAGGACCGACCGAGTGGTGAGATGTGCCATTCGCATCCGGGATCAGCGAGATCTCCAGGATAATCTATCCCATACCATAAATTTGTCGCCCCTAGTAGCACTTTCTTTGCTCACCTAGGCGCACTCCTGGAAAAGGTCGGTTCAAAGATGTCATAAGGAGTGTGTTATCTTGATAACATTGTGTGCTACCATCCGACGCCTTAAACTGATGCCATAGAGGAGGGAGTGCTTCATTCCCGCCTGCTTCATTGAGTAAGCTGGCGGGGATCACAAGATGGCTGCTTACCTTTCCAAAGTGCATCCTGACGGTATTGTGAACCATATGGTGGTGGCTCCTTCTCGCTCGTCCGGAGCGGTACAACTGGTGCTGGCGCTCTCGATGCCGCTTCATCCCATCTCATTGATGAGCTTGACTCGACCTCTTCGTATACTATGACTTTGATCGAGAAAGAACGCTGTGCTTGCAGACGGAGGTAGAGGCTTAAGCTCAATAATGAGGAAAATCAATGATCAAGGATGAGAAGAGACGATGAGGGTGATTTTGCATGCTGTATTCCTGAGCGCTTGCCTTACACTGCATGTCAGGTGGGCTCGGTTCGTTCCGTCTCGTCCTTATGCACTGTACATGGCACGCAACTACACTCCAAACCGTCCATATCAATGTTGTGCTCCTTGTGAGCATCCGACGGCCAGTTCTGTACCTACCTGTTACGACACAACAAACCAGGCCGTGCAGGTTCGCATTAAATATCGAGTTCTCTGCGCAGAAGTCCACATGTGTCAGTGAGAGCTGGGTCCGAGCCAGCGGAACCATCGACTCCGTTGGTGGTTGCAAAGTCTGGATCCTGGGACAGTAAAACAGGAGGAGGGAGGTACGTGAGGAAAAGGTGACATTGGATTGAGGTACGTAGACGAGGGTCACTGTGGTTAATGGCATCTTTGAGAGAAGTGGGGATAACATATAACAAGGAAACGATACAGGAGTTGATTGAGACAGTGTGCCATACGCCTTCCATCTCACAAACGTTGCGAGGATGCGAATTCATCTGCGGGGAAGTGTACTTGAGGAGAAGCTACCATGCTGCTGTGATTAAGCTTCTTCCGGGACGTGACTAAACCTAGTGTGCAACATAAAGTTCGAGCTTTCATGACGCCAACTAGTTCCATACAAAACTCTACTCTCTCGAAGTCGGAATTACTAGGATTGTCTCGGCTCATGGCAGCCGACGTAGGCGTTGGGGAAGATTGGAGTCATTTGAACAACCGAAGGCAACGCGCGAGGAAGGAGAAGGTCCAGCGTGATTTGAAGTGGATGTGGACCCTGCAGGCTACGAAGACTCGGAGAGAAGCTACACGAGAAGCATCACAGCTCAATGCTCCCACTTTATAACCTGACATGCTGCAGAGCAATACATCGACGCTAGCACCCGTCATTGTTCCATCTTTCATCGGATATCAAACCAGCTCTAGCAAAGATACTCATGTTTTCAATTTGACCTCCCCAAATGGGAGTGGCGAAATGCCTTGTACGGTTCCTTGCCTCATAACCTACACTAGTGCTATCTGCTATAACGAGTCAACAAAGCTGCCATGGGTCCTCCTCGAGCCTCGCCAAGCTCGTTCTAATTCTTCTGTATCAACTCAGCAACATCGTCACTGACAGCCGCAACCTCTAGAGCCAACTCCTCCAGAAACAATGCCGTCTACACAATCGCATCTAGGAATATTCGACCTCAGCCTTCAGCCAAGTCTGTGCGTCCGGCTATATGGCGAAACCATGACCAATGAGACATGATCTTCCCGGATTCGACCGAGGAATTCATGTTCGACTAGTGCCCAATATCCATCCATCCATCCATTAGGTGATTCTGTTCACCCATGTACACATCTTGACACGTTTGTCGGAAGTGACGCACTCACCATACAGTAAATATTGCAGCAACGATTTTCATAGCTCAACTACAACATATGACCCCCTGAGTTCTAAGCCATGCACGGTGCGTTCAACGTACTTGTTTAGCATGTCTGCAGCTCATCTTCTGCAGGGATTCTTACCCACCTCATGGTCTCTATATTTTGAATCGTGTGGGCATGGACGACTAACTCCAGCGACTCTATCCAGAAGACGGCATAGGCGCGCATGGTTCCTATCTCATGATGCGCCATTACCCCGATTTCACCGCACGCAGGCTCGGAGAAGCACGAGACAAACTGCCCCTCTCCAAGCAGGGAGGTCCTGGATCTAAATTTGCTCCTGAGTTCGTCGTGCCAAATCTAGAACAACTGCAAGATGCTGAGAAAGGCCGATCACAAACGGTTGGGCTGTGGTGCTTTGCGACCGATGCAAGAGAAAGCATGCAAGATGTTGTGTTGAGGTGAGTGGCAGCCTTTTGCAATGTTTGCGCACAATCTTGACATACTTGTAGATTGCATAGCTATATCAAGAAGAATTTTCCATATCCAGAGTATAGATATGGCCCGGATCGTCCTCCCTCGAACTTCCGTTCGTCATCGAGGGCCAGTGGTAAGCGGACTGCATGCTTGTTTAAAGAATTGTTCTCAATGTCTTGTAGAACGTTCACATATGCACTCGGCATCGAGCGCATCCAACACCAGCAGCACACACAGCATTTCGAAGTCGGAAGAGTATCATGCAGGAAGTCAACCCGTCCCATTGGAAAGTCATTGCTCCAATGGGAATGTTGTTTGCCAAGCTGGGGGGGACGGGTTGTACTCCGCAGCATATGCCCCTACAATCGCAGGCTGAGGAGGCGACTGCTGCAAGCTTACTGGCCGGTCTATCCGGTGGTGGAAATGCTCATAGGGCCGCGTCCGTTCCGCCACCGACTTCCAATTCTGTCCCTCAGGCTCCGACTCGTGGATTAGCTTTATTGGATACCATATTTGCCTCCGCACTGCCACTCCCACCACCAAGTCAACTCAATCCTGGACCATCTCGCTCTGGAGCGGCATCAGCTTCCCTCTCCACACCTACCTCCATACATTCAGACTACATATGCTACACAAACTCAGATCACGACGTTCGGACACACTGCCGAACACACTGCCAGCTCACAAAGTCCTGTCACCCCCCCTCCCAAACCAACTTCTACTGCGCTGCCTCAGGTGCTCAATCAAGATGTCATATCCACGCTCCTTGGGCTCCCCGCGTCCCGTGCCTATGAGGGTGATAATGAGGCAAGTGATGACGGGTCTATCTCAGAAGGAGGATATTCTGTTCCCAGCACTGTGCCTGATGCTGATGCCGAAAATAACGTGGAGCTACAAGCTGCAAGATCATCCTCTGGTTTGCCACTCCTCGCTGTACCTATGGGCCAATCTGAGTACAACGGGACAAGAAATGGGAGCGGCAGAACCTTGGGCGATGTCACCCCTCGTCCGCTGCTTCGAGGCTTCAACTCCGATATCATGGTGGTTGGGGACCTCCTTGCAGCTGCTCAGACTCAGAAGCACTCGCGTGCTTCACCACACCTTCATATCCCCTCTGTCGCACCTCCGCGACCTGGGACCCAGATACCACGCCGACATTGATCAGCGTCAATGGCGCACACAGCGCACCCAAACCCCGTTCGCTTATTCCATTTGAGGCAGATTCTGACTTGTGGCCTTACCGTCATGCTCCGTTTGTCGAGACAGACTGATATAGTCGGGCTCGACTTTGCTGACACGAGTGCACTGAGCGATCCATATGCGTTTGCGAAGGAGCAGCGCTTGAAGAATAGGAGGAGCCAGAAGAAAGGTCGGAAGGAGCGGGAGAAGGATCGAGAGCGAGAGAGAGAGGAGATAGAGAAGAGCTGGAATGTGCCACCGCCTGTCAAAGTTGTGCCGCTTCCACAGTCTCAAGGTGTCGTTTTGACACCTGCGGTCCCTGTCAATGGCAAGGCCAAGCATGTATCCAAAGAGCGTGTTTGTTCTGTAGCTAGCCAGAGCTCTGTCGATGACACGAACGCCATCGACGCCCATGCTGTCTGTGCATCTCTCCTGTCTGCCCTCGCTCAGAATAATTTCTCCAGGAACAACTTTGTCCGGGAAGTTCTGACTCTCATACACGTATGTCTTACATTCATCGAGTCTAGATCATCCTATCTGACTTTTGTGTTTTTAGACACACAAATATTTCGTGGACACTCTTTGGCAGGAGTACACTTTGAGTGCGAAATGATGTCCTGGGGGTGGCTTTGGACGTCTGGATGACTCACTATACGAGCCCATATATTTTTGCTCGCGATTGCTGCTTGGTTCAAGCCCCACTAGTAATACTCCACCACTCCTTTGGTGATTTGTAAAATAGGTGTTGCCGAGTATCTTATGAGGAGGGTTTCACATTCGATGTAGTTGTATTAATTATATTCTAAGTAAGTTTGAGGCACGAAAACATACATAGAATGAGGTCTATGCGGCGGCACAGCTTTTCGAGGTTCTCACACTTCTTGCTTCGTACTACCACATAGTACTTGCAAGTCCTCTACTACGAGTCTACACTCTCGTTTCGTCGCATTTTTGCATTTTTCACTACTTATTCTTCAGTTATGCCGAGAATGCGTAATGATCCCAATTACAACGTTTGCCCGGACTACATGTCAGAAGTTTTCGACAACGCCAGAGCGCAACTCATTAACGTGAACACAACTGAGGAGCAGGCAGTGCAGCTTCTCAGGAATATCTGGGAAGCAAACAACAACGCAGACAAGGTTATGTGGCGTCAGCAGGAAGATGACGAGAGAGAAGATCGCGAACATCGCGAACGACTAGAAGACGATGAACGTGAGAGACTTGAACAAGTCCAAGCTGAAGAAGAAGAGATGGCTCGCAAGGAAGACAGGAAAAAGAACAAGCACAAGTTCACAGCTATCCTAGCCACAGGGATTCCCAATGAATCGGCCATCACGCCATGCTCATATGCTCTTCAGAAGATGGACAAAGGCGAGTATGTGGAACTCTGGTATTTCACTAATGATGGTCTGGAAGAAGCCAACCGCAAGAAGACGGTTGACGATGATGCGATGATCATGTCAACATTAGCGGATGGCTCATCTGCATGGGTGACAGCAGCCTCTACCCGTGATGCTCGTGCTGTCCTCAATGACGAAGACTTACCATTCGAAGAGTTCTGTCAAGCCTGTCCTTGCATGTTAACAACGATGGCGGAAACAGACTGGCCAGAGGATCGCATCAGAATGATGGCGAAGTTCTGGAGGAACATCCAGATTCACAAATTTCGCTCCATGCGAGCTCTGATAGGGCAGAAGGCGCTGCTAGCCTATCAAGCGGAGCAACGCAAGCGCTGGCACGTTGCGGTGAAGACATCCATCGGTCCTTATGACCTATCTCTCGTCAACGAGAAGGTCCTAGAAGAGACAAGGGAAAGAGTATACTGGGAAGAGCGTGAAAAGAGAGACAATGCCAGGAACTATAAGGTCAGTTTCTCAGCTCATCAAGACTCGAGTCGCGCTAATCACTCTTCTCCTTCTTTCAATTTGTTTTCTTTAAAATGAAACACGCTTCATTGCCACATGCCACACATTACTTGCCACATGCCACACGCTACACGCTACATGCTGCACACCCATGCCACATGCCTCATGCCACATGCCACGTCATTGAAACACAGTCCGACCAACGAGACAATTCGTCTTACAAGCAACGAGATGCGAGAGATCGCGATGCACGCAAGCGCTCAGCATCCCCTGAACATACGAGCAGGGGAAAGAGAGCAAGGCAGGATTTTCGGGCAGGCACAAGCAGAGGTGTCCTCTCAGCTTGTGCCGTCTGTCTCAGACGAAACCCGCACCGCATCATCGAGTGCAAAGCCACTCGGATGTGGGACGATGCCTCCGATACTCTCTGTGCACGAATCGGCAAGGTCCTTACCATGCGAGACGGAAAGCCTGTGTGCAGCGACTGGCAACGTCTCATCAGCTGCACCAAGACCATGCACGACCGACGGCATTTCTGCTCGGGATGTGGAAGTTCCTCTCATGGAGCTCAAGCATGCCCTCGAGCACAGAAGGCTTAAGGCCCTCACGCCGTATAACCCAGAGGCTTGGGAGACTGGGCTCATTTCAGCGGGTCTCTTTGACAGATATTCGCACATACCAGAAGGACTCCGTCGAGGCTTCCATCTCAACATTCCCTTTATTAATAGCACGCAAGCGCCTCCGAACAAAGATTCCATTAGTACATACCAACAAGAATTTCATTCTATTGTACAGACTGAGCTTAAGAAAGGAAGATACATTGGTCCGCTCAAAGCGAACCAAGTTGAAGACCTCATTGGTCCTTTTCAATCCTCCCCGTTCTCAATTATACCTAAACCAGGTCGGCCAGGGCGTTATCGCGTCATCCAAAATTATTCCTTTCCC
>QLOO01003179.1:0-11136 GCA_003313855.1 Suillus sp. MG131 | reverse complement strand
AAAAATTGGACATGTTCTGTCAAGGATAATACTGGATTTTCTATCTGTTGTCTTTCAAATAGCAGCTTACAATAATGTTAAATTTTTGTCCAAATGTACTATGTTTTTCAAATATTTTGTGTAAATTTGAAAACACAGATAAGAAATTTAACCTCATTGTTCACTGCTGTTTAAAAGAAAATAGATGGAAAATCCAGTATTATCCTTGAAGGAACATGTTCAATTTTTGTATCATGTTCCATGCACAGAAAATCTTTAACACATGAATTAATTTTTTCCAATGTTTTGACAGGCAATATGAGAGGAAATTTCTATCTTCTCAATCAATTTTATTTAGACATCTGTTGGAGAAAAATGGGAATATGCCTGCAGTGCTTGATGAATCTATGTGCCCTAAATATGATTGTTAGCATTGCAGTATGTTTTGATTATAGGATGACGCACCTTCACTGACACTCAAGTTGTTTCGGAGCGTAATGTGCAAGCAGGGCAATAATTTTGGGGGCGACATGGCGCTTCACTGCAAATAGTAAGTTGTCAATCGCTTTCAATTCGGCAGGACCTTGGTTTTTAGTTTCACGAGTGACCACTGCGTGGGGCTGTTGAACCTGCCATATCCCAAAATGGTAGGCAGGTGTGGTGGAGCGGTTGGATTCGCTGCGACTGGTGTAATGATGAACATTGAGAGATGGATCATTGAGACCATCCCAAGCTTTAACCAGTGCTTTCTGGCCTCTCGCAGTGATTACACTGGAAAATTGAGCAGAGAGGAAAGGAGGGTGCTGAGGGCACTTGGCCTCAGAAGCATCCTTGGGAGGAAGGATCCAAAAAGAACCTGGGGGGTCATAGAGAGGCAGGTCAAGGGCAGAAAAGCCTCTAGGGTACTGGGCTTTCAAGGCTGCAAGGACCACTTTTCTGTCCTTTCTGGAGCACACAAAATTACTGGGATAAATCCGTATTTTTTCAATAACTAGTTCATATGCACATTGATTAGATCTGGATCTGGCTGGCTATTAAAAGCCCAGAACATGGGACTCACCACGGTGTGCATGGATCCAGGCCAAATGTTTTACCCTGACCTTCTCGAGGTAATATTGTTTTTTTTTAGCCTTTGCTTTCTCACTGGGGTACCCTTTATGTGAGCATGGTGCCTTTCCATATAGAAGTGGCTTTAGCTTCTGAGTGCAGGTCATGGCAAGTGGTGGTGTGCGAGTTATTAACAGTAGCCATGTAGCCATGTAGCCACAGAAAATGATTATGTAAGCTTTGTTGGGGATGCCTCGCTGGTCCTCATTGTTATTTTCTTTTAGGTTACTGCAGTGCTCCCAGTGCCATGGGGGAGGGTATAGACTGTCATTTAAGCAATGTACGCATACACCCCCTTGGTTCAAGACAGCTGGACGCAGGTCTCCTACAACTACTAACTATGGTGCTTACATTGAGTCATGTCCTTCACCGAGGTTGGTTATGAATCCCTTAGGCAGATCTTTCTATGCTCAAGTATGCCAGGTTATGCCTTGTCCAGTTGGGATGGGGGTGGAGAGGGTTATGAAGGACGCGTGAGTTCTTGTGGTTTTTCATTTTTGAACAATGCTGATGTGGTGGGGAAGCAGCCATTTCTGATGCCTATACACACGCCAAAATCTCAACGCCCACGTAAACCCACCAGACCCACCACCACCGTCCAGACTACCATCGGCAGTCGCCATCCCACCTCAGCTCCCGGCATCACACGCAAATGCACAAAGCATGTCAGCAAATGCTGGTGTGGCTTGAACAAATGTGAACAGCACTCGAAAGGAGGAGACAGGAAGAACAAGGGGAAGAGATTGAAGAAGTGAGAGGTTGAAAGAAGGAGAGGAACGAATGGGAGGAAGAGAGCAGGAGAAGAGGAAGATGATGGTAGGAATGATGATGTCACCATCTCCAGCAATGACAACGCTACCTTCTCCAATGTGTCACCCACATTGACACCAGCACCAGCATCGAAAACAGCTTCTTCTGCACAACTGAAGACAATGTCAATGGCACTGGCACCCGCATCCACCTCACAGACAATGCATCATGTCGCTCCTGTTCATTTGACACCAACTGAATGCAAACCAAGCCCTGTGCACCATTGGGCATAAGGCCATGCAACACGTCAGCAAATGCACAATGAAGCAGGGCAGGTAGGGGAGAAGAAGAGACAGGTGGAGAAATGGACACTGCCCTCACCTCTAGCATCGACAATGCCATAGCGTATGGCCTCGCACCAGCCACACCAAATGCACCAGGATTAATGCTCACCATACCAGAATCGCCAACACCAATGCCCACCGAGGTATATGTACCCACACGCCATGTATCAATGCCCAACGATGTTAACGCCTGCGTCCACCTCCAGGATGACACAGCACGACAGCCCCAACTACTCAATGCAAACGAGGATACCACCCAAGCCCTCTTCATTGGGCATACTGCCATACAACACGTCAGCAAGCGCTGATGCGGCACGAATGTGAATGCATGAGGAACGAGGTTGGATAGAGGATGAAAGGAGAGCAGCGAGAGGAGGAATTAAGAGTTGAAGGTAGAGTCAGAAGGAACTTGGAAGATTTGGAAGATGAAAAGGCAACAAAGGAGCCGGCATCACCAACTCAGCAAATGCTCTTCGCGAACGGCAGAGCACGAGCGTGCTCATTTCCATCCACGCCATGCAGACAAAATGACCAGGGCACTCAGACTTTGGAACCAAGCTCGACGACTCATCCAAACATGACGTTGCACTTACAAATTGGGCCGACGCAATGGTATTTTCACAGAAGGTATCATTCCCAGCTCGAGAGTTTTCAGCACTTCATTCATCCAATCCCGACCCATGGGTCAGTATCCACAGATGATGACGCAGTTCAGCACCTTCATTACTCCTTCGATTCTTATCCTAAGCCACCCATGCACTACACTACTTACAAGTTTCGCGTCTTCCCCTTTGGATTTCCGTTGTCTTTTTCATCGCCATGGGCTTCTCGTTGGCCTTTTCAAACCAATGCAGTTGAATGCTTCAATGACCCATCAGGGCATCACCAGTTCCAGTTCTGTAGGTCTGGTTGGAATCCCAGATGCAGGTCAGTACTCTTCTATTTGGATCGTCACTCTGCTTACAGCCGTTCCAGTGAATTATCAGATGGCAGCCGATATCTGTTACAGTAACATGCTTCTGTAGGCCCCTATACTCATTTTTCCTACCCATTCGTCATTGGATCCTGTCTCTTCTCGGTCTCGACCATCGCCGGACTTTGTCTTCGAAGTCACGTGACTTCCGTCTTCAAAGTCACCGGATTAATCCAGCCCTCTGGATTAACCTATGCTTTCCTCTTTCGGTTATACCCTTGGACCTCTGGCTGCATCCCTTGTATTACCGTTACTTTGGTATACGGAACATTCCCTATGACTCGTATGTTCCTCCGCATTCTATAGTACTTTACTTTTCCGATTCATGACTCGACTTCGTCTGCTAATTTGGTTCCAGCTCAGCTTCAATACTTCGTATATAAAGCTAGCTCTCATCTGTTGTATTCCTTAGCTTTAATCTACCTTTATCTTGATACATCTACTAGAAGCCTAGCAAGCTTCGCCTTGTGTATAAGTAATCTTGGTCGCTCGTCGCGTCCAAGCCCAGTCCTATCACAAGCGCTGTACTTGTTGGTCGAACCTACAAGTCCAGCCGATACTTCTCAAGGAGAGCCCCGCCTCTCGAGAAGTGCTACGAACTCTCGCTGTACACAGAGGCCGTACGCGAGAGCCCCCACAAGGTTCACATTGCGAACTTAGCCAAGTCCGTAACAAAAGATTAAAGCTCTAACTGACCGTTCCTATCATCGCAAGGAACGACGTCCTCCACCTCTTGGAGACGAAGATTCGCTTGGGAGAGAGATCCACGTGAAGACTCCCCAACCACCGAAGATGATTCACTCTGGGTGCCAGCCCCAGGTGTTAGCCGTAACAAGCCCTTCTTACGAAGATCAGGAAGAGGACGAGATACACCCTACTGATACTGATGAGAAGCTCGACGAAGGCACAGCCTCGACATCGTCAGACGAATTCCCAGAAGAGAAACCCCCCAGACAACTCTCTGCGAACCCCAGTTTCAGAATGAGCGACAAAGACAAGCTGAAACCCACCGAGCTAAAAGCCGGTGCTCCATTCTATTTTGATGGAAGTCCAGATCTCGCGCAGCGATGGCTCTACGGAGTCTCATCCTATCTTGTGCTGAACCGAGAGACCTACAAGTCTAGCGCGCAACAAGTCGGTACTGCCCTTGCCTATATGAAGGATGGCACCGCCGCTACTTGGTCAAACAACTACTATGCACAGATATTCGCCGACCCCGCTGCACCCAATTATGGGACTTGGGACGAGTTTAGGAAAAGCTTTACGCAAGCATTCCTCGCGCCAGACCAGCAAGTCTTGGCAATGACCAAGTTGGAGACACTAAAGCAAGGCGATGACATGCAAGAGTACATTGCTACGTTCAAGACTTTAGCAGCTCAAGCCTCGATGAATGAGAGTGTCTCCTTGAACTATTTCTTTGAGCACGGGTTGCACCCCCAGCTCAGAAAGACGATCTGTGGGATGGTCGACATACCTGACACCATTGAAAAATGGTACACAGTCGCCACCCGCCTCGACGCCAACTACAAAAGGGTGAAGGCTATTGGAGAAGCCCAGAAGAAAGTCCACAAGCCTAGTGGCACCTGATTTGTCCCAAAACCGCATGTCTCAAGAAAAGACCCAGATGCGATGGACGTTGACCGAACCCTCACTCCGAAAGAGCGAGCGACCCTGATGAAAGAAGGGCGCTGCTTTGAGTGTGGCCAGAAGGGACACCGCGCGAATAATCGTGAGTTCCACCCGAAGCTTCGAAGAGGAGAGTCCGAAGAAGCAAAGAAAGGAAAGAAATTGGTAAGAGATAGCCAGGGCTACTCTGATGATGAAGAAGGTGCTGACAAAAGCGATGAAGAGGATAGCGACTCCCTCCTCGCCTCGGCCCTGAAGAAACTGAAGATTCGCGACAATGAAGACCATCTCACGTCAGCTTTGTGTAAGCTGCGAGTCGGAAAGGTCCCGACTCAGAAGAATGAACCCGGAAAGAAGATCCAAGGAGGAGGCGACCACGTCCCTCAGAAGAAGGATTTTTGAGAAGGAGAACTGTAGCAACGTCAGTGCCTCCTAAGTACGCTCTGTATACTAAGTGTGTAGGGAAATCAAACGAATTCTGCGTCCCTGTCACACTGTTCTCAGTAAAGAGCACCAAAACCATTGCATCGACTGCAGTCATTGATTCAGGAGCCGGAGCATCATTCATTGATGCCGGATTCTGTTGCCGGAATCGCATCACGCTCCATGAACTCACCAGACCATTCCATATCACAACTGTCGATGGAAGTCACTCGAAGGCCGGAAAAGTACGGTTCTATTGCATGCTGTTTATCAGACTTGACAAGCGAGTAATGTTCGGGAAATTCAACGTCACCCAGCTTGGGCCAAATGATGACATTCTCTTTGGAAAGCCGTGGCTTTCCACAATGAACCCAGACATTGACTGGGCGAAGAACACGATCTCTCTCTCTGCGACTCCGACGTCGCGAGAACACGAAGAGACGATCAACGAACTTCGATGAGAAGAAGGGGTGGCTCCCTACATTTTCCATGGAAAGAAGCCAATGATTGAGGACGAAGAGGAACAGCCGTTCACTCCCCTCAAAGCGCTTGACCCAGGGGTCGAGCATGTCCTTGAGGAAATAAAGGAAATCCTCAAGAAGAAGAAGAAGGCTAAGAAAGCCAAAAAGACGAAGAAGTCTAAGGAACCGGAGGAACTGACCCCGGTTGTCGTCGAACCCGACTTTGACACCCTACAAGACGTATGGGTGAACGAAGCGCAAATTGCACCAGAGGTTAAGGATGTCGCCTCCTACCCTCTACAAGACGATGAAGTCTTGATCGAATACTCTCAGGATGCGACCAAAGTCCGCCTGATCGAGAACTTGTCTTTTGATACACCACTGATGCGTGATGGGACATCGAAGAAGGAAATGATGAGGAAGACACCATATCCGTTAAGAAACGTATGGTTGATCCAAAAGGCCCGGAAAGCTGACGAAGATTTGGAGAATGACCTCCAAAAGACGAGCAATAAGGCTCAGGAGTTTGCGCGAGAGAAAGCGCAAGAAACGAAGAAGAAGAGTTTTGAGGAACTTGTACCGGAATACCTCCATGACTTCGCTGATATATTCGCGAAAGATGGTCTAAACAAATTGCCACTGTCAAGACCTGGCATAGACCACCAAATCGACACGAAGGAGGGATTCATTCCAAAATCCTCCTGTGCCTACCTGCTATCCCCGAAGGAAATGGAAGCGGTGAAGGCTTTTATCGATGAACATGTGAAGAAGGACTTCATACAACCATCGAAATCCCCTCAAGCATCGGGATTCTTTTTCGTAGGAAAGAAAGACGGTTCACTATGCCCCTGTCAGGACTACTGCTACATCAACAAATGGACGGTCAAGAACACATACCCCCTGCCTCTCATACCCCCTCTCATCGCGAAACTCAGAGATGCCAAGTACTTCACGAAAGTGGACGTACGCTCTGGGTATAACAACATCTTGATACACCCCGACGACAGATGGAAGGCAGCGTTCTCGACATCATTTGGGCTATTCGAGCCCAAAGTGATGTTTTTCAGTTTATGCAATTCACCGGCAACATTCCAGGCATACATGAACAAGACCTTTGACAAGGAAATCAACGAAGGATGGCTCATCGTTTACATGGATGATATCCTGATTTTCTCGAAGATGCTTGAAGAACACCAGAAGAGGACATGGGCCGTCTTACAGAAGCTGAGAGAGGAATCGCTATTCCTTAAACCTGAAAAGTGCACATTCGACGTGCAGGAAGTTGAGTACCTTGGCATGATCATCAGACCTGGACAAGTCGCCATGGACCCCGCCAAGCTCAAGGGGATCAGCGATTGGCAGACTCCGACATCAGTCAAGGATGTCAGATCATTCCTCGGTTTTTGCAACTTCTACTGGCACTTTATCTCTCACTACTCAGACACCGCACGCCCCCTCTTAGACCTCACGAAGAAAGACGTATCTTTCGCATGGAACAACTCTTGCGAGGCAGCATTTCAGAAGTTGAAGGAATGCTTCACCTCAGAACCAGTTCTTCGGAACCCGGACCCAGCAAAGCAATTCACTTTGGCCACGGACGCATCCCTGCATGCGACAGGGGCAGTGCTCTTGCAGATGGACGAAAACGGGGCTTATCACCCTTGCGGGTATCTTTCAGAGTCGTTGAACCCCGCAGAACGCAATTACCAGATCTATGATCATGAATTACTAGCTGTTATTCACGCATTGAAGGAATGGCGCCATTTCCTGGAAGGGAACCCATACCCGGTCATCATCTTTACAGATCACAAGAACCTCCTGTACTTCTGGTCGGCTCAGAAACTGACACGACGACAGGCGCAGTGGCAGCTAACACTTTCCGACTTTGACCTCTCTTTCCACCATGTACCTGGATCGAAGCTCGCTGCCCCCGACGCCTTATCCTGCCGACCTGACCACATCCATGCAGACAACGATAATGAAGATCTTGTCCTGCTCCCCGACTCCCTATTCATAAAGATGATCGACACTGAGCTTGTATCAGCATTTGAACAGCTCTCCGCCAACCCCGAAGACCATATGATCAGAACCACGCTAGATGCCTTGAACGGCATATGCGCTCCCCCGATGAAGTCAGCGTTGGCTGACTGGAAATTTACGAACGGTGTACTCTTTTATAAGGACCACGCTTACGTCCCTGGGGACTTGCGCAAGCGAATCCTTGAACTACACCACGATCACCCGACTGCCGGACACCCCGGCAGATCTATCATGGAATGGAACGTGAAGAAGTCTTATTGGTGGCCCGGAATGGGCACCTTTATTCGAAAATACGTTGACGGCTGTGCTTTATGCCAGCAGATGAAGGTTGACACCCACCCCACAACGCCGCCGCTCATGCCTATTCCCTCTAGTGCGATGCGCCCTTTCTCACAGATATCCGTTGATCTTATCACCGACTTGCCCGTGTCGGACGGATTTGATTCTATCATGGTTGTGGTAGACCATGGTCTTATGAAGGGGGTAATTCTATCGCCCTGTCAGAAAACGATTACTGTGGCCGGGGTGGCCGAATTATTTTTCAAGAACGTATTCAGAAGATTTGGTCTTTACGACAAGATCATCTCGGACAGAGGCCCACAATTTGCCTCAAAACTTGCAGTAGAATTGGGTAGACTTCTTAGCTACGAAGTTGCCCTCTCAACTGCCTATCACCCACAGACGGATGGGCAGACTGAACGAATGAACCAGGAGCTAGAGACATACCTCCGGATTTATTGCAGAACGAACCCCATGGAATGGGCTGAACGCCTGAACATGGCCAAATTTGTCCACAATTCTAGGAAGCACAGCGCAAGGGATGCGTCTCCCTTCTTCCTTATGATGGGCTACGAACCATGTGGAATACCCCCCGCATTCCCCGAGTCGTCACTCCCTGCGGCAGAGAACCGAGTGGAGTACTTGAAGAAAATCAGAGCAGAAGCCCTCGCGTGTCATATGCTGGCACAGCAGAGGATGTCAGAACGAACCCATGGCCAGAAGTACCAACCATGGAAGAAAGGTGACAAAGTGTGGCTTTTGGCAGCCCATTTGATCACAGGTTTACCATCGAAGAAACTTGCCCCGAAGCATTATGGACCATTCGAAGTATCTGAGGTCCTTTCGCAGATCACCTTCAAACTGAAGTTGCCAGCAACTTGGAAGGTTCACCCCATGTTCCATGCTTCGGAACTTTCCTCCTATCAGGAGACTGATGTACACGGTCCGAATTTCCCGGAACCACCCCCTGACCTGATCAACGGGGAGGAGCACTATGAAATAGAGCAAATCCTCCAACACAAAGGAACCAGCTCGAGACGCCGATATCTGGTGACATGGGTAGGGTATGACTCGACAGAAAGGACTTGGCTGCCTGAATCGGAATTCAGATCCGCAGCGGAGATTTTGAAGGAGTATAAGAAGAGGTTGAAAGCGCGTAGAGGATCCCCAGCATCTTAGCCTCTCACCGCCAACCTGGATCCCGAAAATGTCCTCTTCCTCCTCCTCTGCTCTCTCGTCCTCGTCATCCTCGTCATCATCCGCATACATGTCCAGAGTTCCTTTTGCCCGTCCTTCTTATGAATTGAAGAACCAGTTCGCATACTGGGAAGCCGTCATCCTTGACCTGCAGTACGCTAAACGCCTAGACGCGTACATCTACCGAACCAGAGACACTGCTCTGGCCCACCTCGTCGAAATTTTCTGACAGTCAGACTTGCTGACTTTCCCTGCCTTAGAACTCCAACAGATTGGAGGTGAATTTAGTGCCTTCCCGGCATGCTACCCGATGATGTGCATCAAGCAACACACTCTTGAGTTGCTGAAGATGCGACACTTTGAAGAAGCCGTTGCGGCTATCGATGAGGAACGTGTGTGGAATACTCCACCTGATTCTGACCTGGAGGTTGTTGAGCGTGACGTTCCTGAACGTCGCTCCACCCCATTCATTCCCTATTCACCCTCCCCTTCCATTAAAGGAAACCGAGAGGATACTCCTTTCGTCGCCGACATAGTCGACCAAGTCGAACAAATTGAGCTAGATCGCGCCATCGCCATTGCTCTAGAAGAAGAAGAGAAGGACGACTACGAACTTCTCCCTGTTGGAAGAGAGGAACACGAAATCCGCGCCCTGAAGCGTGACATCGAGGCATTGGAGCGGGGCAATTCCCCCATTGACCCGGAAGTCACCATCGCATCTCAGCGTGAGCTTGAACTCATGCGCCCCTACTCTCCATCGGATGAACGCTACATCCCTTACTTGCCCTCTCCTCGGAATTCTACTCTGGTAGAAGCAAAACCATCGCTGGAGCGGGGCAATTCCCCCAGTGACGATCTTTACACTCCTGACCGCGACTATGTCCCCACATCGCAGATCCCTGATGAACCACTTAGGAGCCCCACTCCCACTCCTATCCCAATCCCTCTGCCAGCACCCCTTAAGTGTACCACCCGTAGCAAAGGAAAGCGCCGTGCTCCCTTACCCACCAGAATCCTTTCCCTCGGACTTCCCCTTTCTGCCATCCATAAGAAGCGCTTTCATGAGGATCAGATGGTCGACACTCCTGCCTCCATTGCCCTAGCACAGTACGAAGCAGGACAAACTACTCAGGAGTTCCATACCACCCATTTTGTCTGCCACATTTGCAAGGGCGCTCATACACAGATCTACTGCAACCGCTACTTTTGTAGAATCTGTGGCAAGTTTGCCCCCTGCCACCTCACCAACTTCTGCCCCAAGTTAAAAGGGAAACATATCCTTCGGAAGACCGTTTCTGACCCCGAGTTCTATGACCAGCTACGTGCGCTGGAAGCAGCCTATGACCAGGCGGCTGCGGCTAGAGACCAGGAACGCGAGCTTAACGCCCAAGAAGCCGCTGAATGGCTTGCCGACATTGATGTCGACCCGTGCTACTATGCAAACATGGACGACTGAACTTGCTGATTTCAGTCCTAGAAACGGGGGTAATGTTACAGTAACATGCTTCTGTAGGCCCCTATACTCATTTTTCCTACCCATTCGTCATTGGATCCTGTCTCTTCTCGGTCTCGACCATCGCCGGACTTTGTCTTCGAAGTCACGTGACTTCCGTCTTCAAAGTCACCGGATTAATCCAGCCCTCTGGATTAACCTATGCTTTCCTCTTTCGGTTATACCCTTGGACCTCCGGCTGCATCCCTTGTATTACCGTTACTTTGGTATACGGAACATTCCCTATGACTCGTATGTTCCTCCGCATTCTATAGTACTTTACTTTTCCGATTCATGACTCGACTTCGTCCGCTAATTTGGTTCCAGCTCAGCTTCAATACTTCGTATATAAAGCTAGCTCTCATCTGTTGTATTCCTTAGCTTTAATCTACCTTTATCTTGATACATCTACTAGAAGCCTAGCAAGCTTCACCTTGTGTATAAGTAATCTTGGTCGCTCGTCGC
>QLOO01003176.1:0-24129 GCA_003313855.1 Suillus sp. MG131 | reverse complement strand
AGGGTAAACGTATGCGGAGAACATGAGACGCTGAGCGCTGGGGTTGTAACGGAACGCGCCTGCAGTGGTGATGGGGAATGATCCTACGTGGGAGGAGGGGTCGGAGGAGAGAGGGGAAGTGCTGATGGGGATGGTGTAGAGGCTCTGTTTGTCGTCTTTTGTCACGACGTGTGCGATGGTGCGAGAATCAAGCCAGAAGGCATCACCGCCGTCGGGCAAAGGAATATCATAGGTATGGCCATCGCCGAGAGCGACGATGGAGAGTGAGCTGTGAGACCTAAGAGCCAGGTGGTGAACATTACGAACACATAAAAGAAGGGGGAGCATACTTGCGGTCCTCAAAAGAGTAAGTGGTGATGGGTACGATAGCAAGATCACCAATGTCGTTTGGCAGAGGCGCGCCAGGAAGAGGGAGGGTGAGCATATCTTTGGGAGAGAGTACATTTGCACTCTCGGTGAGGGTGAAGTCTGTAGCCATCTGAGGGAAAGAGTATACGCATGATGTGTATACGTTTGAGGATAGGCTTAATTATGCGCTATGAGCCATGTGCCCAACACGAGGTCCTCGATATTATTGCTCACTTTCACTCACCGTCAGGCGTGCAGCCCAGTCAACAATAGTCAACGTTTCAAGGTCATGCGACCAAGAACCGCGTGTAACGTTCACATGTGACCTGCTGCGGTAGTGCCGGGTCCTTTCCATTGCTTGTGCAGGACCGTCAGTCTCCTTAGCGTGGAAGTTCCTTATTCTGATAATTGAACATTCGGGAGCCTTGAACGCTTTCCTAAGTGTTAGCGCGATGCAGCTTGGCGGCGGCCCTTCCACTGGCATGACTCTTGACACTGCTTGTTCATCGTAAATCGTCGCAATTCATCAAGCCTGTCATTTCGACACTCGTGGATAGGTGTATCGCAGACGGAGTCAGCATCGTGTCGAGTCCAGATGTAAGCAAGTCTCAATGTCCATCTTTAACGCCAATGATTAATGATTAATGATACCCGGCCATCAGTGAATTGATGAGTGAGTGCCATATTGTAGCCGTGAGAACTGTGGAATTCACTTAGAGTTAACATACCCTTCTTGGCATTTCCGCACCAGTTTACAGTCAGGCTAATATGGAAGCCAGGACCACCGCGCTCTCTTTGTCAGCATTTCTGGTGTAGGACTCCGGAAACCTCGGAGACACGAATAAACAATACGGATTTGATGACATAAACATAAACACTATTCCCACCTCCCTAAGGTGGGTTCTGTGGGCAAGAAATGGTCATATCTACAAGCAGGAAAGTTTTACATAATCATGTGATCATGTATCATAAAGAGCTGACATAAAAAGAAAACACATCACACACATCAAAGAAAGGGAGGGGAGGAGTCAGGAATTGGTGGCATGAAATTTTGGGAGGGGCTGAGGTGGGAACAGGTGCATCAGACACAAATAAACAATATGGATTTGATGACATAAACATAAACACTATCAATTCCCATCACTGCCTCACACTGTTGAGCACAGATTTCAAGTATGCTGCCTAGAAAATCACATCAACTAACTACCATTTATCTACCACAGCCTCATCTTCATCATCTGAAAACTCCCAGACCACCAGACCTGCATGATTGAGCTCCTCCAGGTTGTCTTCAGCAACATCAGGCTCATCTTCCTGTATGAGTGCATCCAATTGTTGCAAGTGAGATTCATCTACATGACAATAAGGTCAAGCAGTATGTTATCTAAGATGAAGGAGACACACCAAGGCCCAATCCCCCACCTACACTGCTATCATGAGTTCCAAATACAAATCATTACTTGTTCTTAAATTTGAAATCACCTAAGTTCTTTAAGTGCCCAGATATAGCACCCATCATTGAAATACCCTCTATAGCGTCTATTACAGAAATACCCAAATCATGTGACCCTTCAGAAAAGCCTGATCCCTATGATTTCCTTTCACACACATCACCTAGAATGTTCCAGAACCTGACTGCAGCTGTGGCACATGTTATGATGTCATAGTTATTTATAGAATTGTATGATACATCTTATTTAAATGATTGGTTAGTTAGTTCAGTCTCAGATTCAATCTCTGCTTCAATATATGTATATAGGTAGTCAATTGTAGTCAGTAGTTCCTTAGTTCAAACCTCTTATATCTAGCTTACTTGTTAGGCAATCCAAGATGTCCTTGCTCCCTCATCCTTCTTTGTGAGATAACCTTAGTTTGAGTCCTAGTCCTTGCTCAGCATTAATTTATTATTGGGTTATGACATTAGGTTTGAACTTTAGGGGACTCTGACTCTTTACTCTTTTCTTTTTGCACTGTTACAAGAACATACACTTGTCAGGCCCCTTATCATTTTCCTCTACCTTGCTGTCTCTGGACTCTATATCCTTATTGTTGCCAGTCATTGCCAGACCTTGTCCTTGAAGTCATGTGACCAGTCTTCAAAGTCATTGGATTGGCTCAACCCCTGAGCCTCCCCTATGCCCTATGCTTTCCTCTTTGCCCTTACTCTCAGACCTACAGCTGCGTTGCCTTGTATTACCATTGCTTTGGTTCACAGAACATTCTCTCTACTTCTAGTATGTTCCTTCACATTCTATACTACTTTACATTGTTCTCTCAATTCAGTCTTCATCCGCTAATTCAGTTCAAGCTCAGCTTGAATACTTGTATATAAAGCTAGCTACCACCTCTTGTATTTCTCTAACTTTAATCTACCTTTATCTTGACCCCAACCCTCTAGAAGCCTAGCAAGCTTTGCCTTGTGTATAAGTACTCTTAACTGCTCATTGCGCCCAAGCCTAGCCCTATCACAAAGCCTCACATAGTAAGCTTACTACTGCGAGTGACTACCACTCAAGGAGAGCCCTGTCTCTCAAGTGGCGCTATGAACTTCCATCATACACGAAGGCCACTGGTTGCAGAGGCCATACGCAGAAGCCCCTATAAGATTCCGGTTGTGAACTCTGCCAGTTTGTAACATGCACACCTTGAGCAATCAAATGATCACCAAGTCCTGCTGAAAGCCATATACTCTTTGCCTGACTTAACTGTCATGAAATCATTCTTAAATCCTCCCCTTTACTCACTTGAGTGTTTTCATACCTTTACACTTTCATAGTTAGTAGTCCAAGACCAGGCCCTGCCTTACATTGCAGCCACCAATCTTTGGAGGTGTTCATGACATTAGGCATGTCACTACAACCTTGAAGCCAGGCCCAAGACCCTGCCTCTTCAATCTTATGATAGTTTCCTTTTATATAGTCTTTTCTTCATATGCACATAGGCACTCATTTCAAGTTTAGTGGAACTGCCTATCCCCTCCTGAGTATTTAGATACCTATCTGGGTAAGACTTGCACTATGTAAGCTTCAGCTAGAGGCAGTGATAACTTGTCCTTGGCTGGTGCACTTGGGGTTGATAGTTTTTCTCACTTGATTGAGTATAGTTTACATACATCCTTCTAGTCAGTAAATAGGGAAGTGTTGGTTGGGATTTTACCAGAACCCTATGACCCTGAAGTATGTGGTAGATCTGATCAGATATCAGGGACCACTTCAGTTTTCCATTTACATATCCTTTTTCCCACTCCCTTTTTCATCATCTTTCCCTTCTGGAAGAGCCGTTATGACTAGCTCTTCAATGACATTTGTGAATCAGGTTCCAGAATACAACTGGCACAATGTTGATGCCTTCTACAAATGAGGAGTTCATTCAATACATTCAGAATGTGATAGCTGCTAGCAGCGCACAGCTACAGGCTAAGATCACAGAACTAGAAGTTAGACCTGCTAGAGCTGTTGGTGTGCTTAGCCTCAGTGTCATGTCATACAACAACTGATTAGCATTTTTAAGCAGCAGCCAGTTCTCAATTTGGACCACAATGCTCTTATGCATTTCCTGATCCATGCATGATCCAACAGACAGTTAATTCAGTATAGAGGAAATGTATGTCCCATCCAATCTCATTACTGCACACTCAAACTAATGAAAAACTCATAAATATAGCAACAATCAACCCACCTCCAGTTGTTGCTTACTCCCAGGCACACCTAGGTCAGAGTATGTGCCCTCCACCAGGCACTCATTCCACTGGACCAGACATCACAGTCCTATCATTATGGGGACAGCCACAGGACATTGCTCATGCTCATCACAGCAGTGGTCCCTCAGGCTATTCTGAAAATCATGCCAACTATGGTGCTCAGCATGAGCGTTGGGCCAAGCTTGCATATGTGCTTCCACCAATAGACACCATTACACTTGAGATTTCAGCAGTTCATGAAGGTGGAGCATGGAAAAAAGGACATGGGGTACCAATTGAGGTAGGCAGTCCTGTTCATTTCACCAGCATGTTGCTCACCTATCAGTCATAGAATATCCATGAAGGGAAAAAAAATGTTGATGCACATATTGATGCTCCTGGGCTCATGGAGATTGCATTTGATACTGTCATCCCTAAGATTCTGATGTTTGGTGCAGGATTCTCATGGTGCATTGAGGAGTTCATTGTTTGAGATGCAATGTAGGTTGACCTCTCTACACACATGGCCCCATTCCCATACTTTTTTTTGCAATGCATGATCCTGAGCAAGAAAGGTTCCAAGGGATTAACATTTAAGATAAAGCAGTTTTCTTTGATGGTTGTCATTCTGGAGGCTCAATGGAATGAGTATGAAGAGTGGGTGGAAAAAGCAGATGAGGTATATTGATTTCTCTCATACTTTGGATCATTTATATCTAACAGGCCCCCACTTACTAGTGTGTATTATTGACATCCATTTCTGAGGCAAGCCACCAAGCTGTATCATGCCAGCCCATCATCATCCCACCAATGAGTCAACTTAGCACCTCCACCAAGTGGTCACATACTAGGTGTAATCCAAGCACCTCTACCACATCTTCATCCCCACCTCACAAGAAGCCTGCACAGGTTGTGCCACCTGGAACCCTCTTTCACTTACCTGATCACAGTGACCTAATGCAAGCACTGAGGAGTGGAGGTACAGCCAACTTGGATGTCACACAAGGTGAGTTTAGTGTGATTTGTTGGCATGCATAATTGACTGGGGTTTTCTCATAGTGCTTGACATGTACACCAGGTACATTCAGTTCTACCCCATCCCTACTCATCCGCTTGCAGACATTCTCAAGAATGTCAATTATCATTCTTTTGCACTGGATTCATCATAGTCTATTATTGGACAGCTGACAGTGAATGCATCCACATGTAGTATGCTGGGGGCCGGTGGATTCAAAACAGCTCATCCTGGCTGGCTCTCCCTTACTCCTCTTATGAAAAGTGGGTTAGGATCAATTGCTGCCCAGGCCATTGCAGTCAAGCAACCTTTTCATAAGGTGTTTCCATCTGTTGGAAGCCCATTGTACAAAATAGGACATTTTTCTCTGGCTGATGAAATACCTAAGCTTTTCAGGGAAGCAAATGTGTTATATTGGTCTAATTCTCTTCTGCAGCTCACATATGCCTTCATTGATTGCTGTATCACCTCTTCTACTGAATCTCCACCATTTAAAATACCCTGCATGTGCTTCATCAACACTGGTTTGGCTTTATCTTACTCTCAGCATGGCTCTAAAGCTCCTGCTAAGGCAGGCTCAAAAGCAGGCTCATCATGCACAGGATATCTTGTTGAGGAGCTTATCAAAGGTGGACACAATGAATTTGTGAAATATATTCACAATATGGACTCTAACCCTCTCCTGGATTATGACAATTATCGCTATGAACTGGCCCTGTTCTTTGCATTCACACAACATGTATAGTATATCAAGACAGGTGGCTTGGCTTTCATATTGGACTATCAAGGTGATTTTGCTCTTTTCTGGCAGCTCGGTACATTATTGATAATAGCATCCCAATAGGAAGTGCAGAACTTCTGACTGACCCACAGATCCTGACAGCCCCATCAGTTGGTGAAGGGGAAGACCTCTTTGGAGATGGAAATATTGAATGCACAGTTCATATGTTTGAGAAGCAGCATAAGTACAACAAATTTTGCAGGTTTGGCTTGGAGCCCTTTGTCAAGCAAGCAGAAGAAGCAGAAGTAGAAGTGGACAATGAAGTGGAAGCAGAAGACAAAGTGGAGGACACTCTGACAACTGTCTAGCCTATATCTGTTTGTACATAGTATTTCTTGGCTCTGGACTCAGATCTATAGCACCAGATATCATTTGTATAAATTTAACCTTTTTGAAGTGTACAAGGTCCTCAAGAAGCACTTGCCTTATATGGTATGAATTTCACTGACAAATAGAGCGTGGTGGTCCTGGCTTCCATAGGCTAATGAGTCTGCACTTGTCTAAGCACTGCAGGCATATTCCCATTTTTCTCCAAAAAACATCCAAAAAACATTGATTAAGAAGATAGAAATCTCCTCTCATGCTGCCTGTCAAAACATTGAAAAAAATTAATTCGTGTGTTAAAGATTTTCTGTGCATGGAACATGATACAAAAATTGGACATGTTCCTTCAAGGATAATACTGGATTTTCTATTTATTGTCTTTCAGATAGCAGCTTACAATAATGTTAAATTTTTGTCCAAATATACTATGTTTTTCAAATGTTTTGTATATATTTGAAAACATAGACAAGAAATTCAACCTCATTGTAAGCTGCTGTTTAAAAGAAAATACATGGAAAATCCAGTATTATCCTTGAAGGAATATGACCAATTTTTGTATCATGTCCCATGCACAAAAAATCTTTAACACATGAATTAATTTTTTCAATGTTTTGACAGGCAACATAAGAGGAAATTTCTATCTTCTCAATTAATGTTTTTTGGATGGGAATATGCCTGCAGTGAAGTCTGTCCTTGCGACTGCATTTCCTCATCCCCATCGATCTCAGCGGTATACTGCGGTTAGGTACTGATGTCTTAATTTACGGGCAGTGACAGTACTACCCGGAGCCTGAGTCTGCAGTCATCTCTATTCACCCGATGCATGGTACATGATACATGAATGCGTGATGTCCAGCTTCCTTCCATTCCTTTTGCGTTACACATCCCTGCAGTTTCAATCCTGTACGGTGCTCGAGTAAACTTTACTCGACCTCCTCACTAGGTCCACTCTAAATTCCTCAACATTCTCGCCACTTTCAAGTTCACCGACGCGCGCTACCTTGTCGCACCCTGCCCGTCCTTTTGTTCGTAGTCCTCACTAGCGCACGCTTCGTCTCGCCGGCTGGCCCATCCTTCAAATCAAAGTACGAGCACGCGTATTCGAGGAGCCTGTCGGAGCGATAACGTTCGAATCTGCATCAGTATGCCAATCTACAGTGCTAAGAGGCGTACGTACCACTCTGGTTGGATACCCGTGACGGTCCGTATATACGGTCTGTTCGTGACCACCAACTCATTGTAGATCACCCACTCTGGCTGTGTATCCAGTCTACACGATGGATGCAGCACCACGGGCTACCACGAAGAAAAATTTCATCAGCTCCTCAACCACAACTTAAAGCCAATATAATGCACCTGATTGTTCAAGGTCATATAATTCCTCTTCCCTCCCTCTTTATGTGCAACTTGCATGAAAAAGCCGCAACACAACGCCTGTTTGATTGACCGAGACACATCGCTCCAATCTTGCACGCTTACAAGGTCCACTTCAAACCGCCCCATCGTCCGTTCCAGCTGCTCGCGCACGTTGACTGCTTGCAGAAGCGCTGGAGCGGAGACGTAGTGATTCCATGCCCAGTTTTTGTCGTATTGGTCTAGGATAGTTATCAGTGAGTACGTACGTATTTGTAGGAAGAGGTGACTTGCTCTGAATGTACTCATTGAACACGTTCAAAAGTGATAAGTGGTCGCCACCAGGGACGGTAAGCAGTGCCTTTGCAGCATCCGCCTCTTCTCGCTTGTTACTTGGCCGTAGCCATACATTTGGCACTACAGAGCGTCAGATGGGAGCAAACCTCCAGGATGAGTGCGCACCTGACAGCATCGCAGTGATCGTCAATATCTCACTGCTACATTTAAACTCTGGGCTGACGATCAACATCTTTGAGAGCTGAGAACATGCGTCAGGACCGTCGGAACTCAACCCACTACCAGGACAATCGCCTACCTGCGGATCCAGAGGGAATTCAGCCATCATACTCCCAAGCGCTGTGAGGTTCCCATCATCATCCACTGCTGCCAGGTAATTCAATACCTCCAGCGCCTTCAACAACGACTCTGGCGCTGGCTCATCCAAATAATCAAACTTGACAAGATCCTACACAACTATCAGCTCAACTCAAAAAATATCGCCCACACATTAAGCACACCTTGATCCCTGCCTTGACAAGCATTAGCACCGTGCTCACTAAATTACTCCTCAAGATTTCTGGTTCGGTCTGCTCCTCGAACTCCGACATGAAGTGCTTCTTCGTATACAACCTAAAGCATTTGCCTGGCCTCGTTCGCCCGGCACGACCCGTACGCTGCTGTGCCGACTCCTTGGAGATCCGGCTCACAAGCAAGCTCTCCACACGGGTGCTCGGGTTGTAGACCTTCTGCTTGGAAAACCCCGGGTCCACGACGTACACAATCCCATCGATCGTCAGTGACGACTCCGCGATATTTGTGCTGACCACGACCTTGCGTCCTGGTGGGCCACCCGGGCTCCCTGCTTTGGGCGCCGGGTCAAAGATGCGCTGCTGCTGTTGAGGAGGTAACCAGGAGTACAACGGGATGCACTCGAGAGGGCCTACGGTCCCGGGATAGGTGTTGATGAGTCTGGCCACCTCGACCTTGATCTTATGACAGGCATCCTCTATCTCCTCCTCACCTGTCAGGAATACCAATATATCTCCTGGTTTCTCTGTGCAATGAATCCTGAGTACAATGCGGATGGCGGCCTTGACATAGTCCGACACCGGTTCCGTGATGTAGGACACTTCAACGGGGTGAGTGCGGCCGGGGACCTGGAATAACGGGGGAAGGGCATCGCTATCTCCAGCGAAGTATTTCTGAAACTTGAGAGCATCGAGAGTGGCGGACATGATGATGAGCTTGAGGTCCTGGCGACGGCGAGCGAGGGTTTTTAGAACACCCATAAGGATATCAGTAGCAAGGGTGCGTTCGTGAGCGTCGTCGATGATGATGGTAGAGTAGCGGCTGAGATCCGGGTCGTGCATGGATTCGCGGAGGAGTATGCCGTCGGTCATGTATTTGAGGAAGGTAATGCCCGCCTCGGTCATGTCTTCAAAACGTATCGAGTAACCAACTTGTTGGCCGAGTTGGACTAGGTGATGAAGTGAGATCGAAGTGAGATCAGAACGAGCAGTAAAATAAACAGACCGTCCATCTCGTCTGCGACGCGTTCTGCCACAGCCGTGGCAGCGACTCTACGGGTTTGAGTGCATGCCACAATCTTGTGCTTGATGTGCGGAAGGTCTGAGTAGGCGACGAACTGGGGTATTCTATCGGTGATAAAAAGAGTCTAGCATAAGCGACTGTTCAAAAAGACAAGGAAGTATATTTGTCAAGGGGCGCCAACTCACTGCGTGGTCTTGCCTGAACCGGTCTCGCCAACCATGATGATGATTTGGTGTTTGTTGAACTGCGAACGTCAGGGTGAATGGGGTGAGGTATGCATAAAACTAACTATCTTATAGAACTCGGCCATGTGTGCGAACACGGGGAGCGTTTTGCGGGCTTCAAGGATCTTTTTGTATTGCTCAGTATGGGGCTGGTTTGTGAACGGGTTTATATCGTGTTCCTACGCGAATGCCCAAGTCAGCCAGCCCTGACGTAGGTCTGCTATTGAGGACATACCAATGCAAGGTGCACTTTATCTGCGGTGACTTCTCGGGGAAGATAACCAAAGTTTTTCGGGGCACTGGCGCCATCGAGGGTGTCTGAAGCAACTCGTTCTCGTTCTGCGGCGACTTCTCGCAGAACAGCGGCGAAGAGAGGCTCCCTAGGAGAGGCGCCGGCACCATCTACTCGATCGTCGAGATCATGATGCGAGTCCTCGTTCTGTGTCTCGGTCTTTTGGCGGTCAGGAGAGGTTTCAACCTCGACGTTGTCCGCACTCCTGGTCCTTTCAAAAGACCTCAGGATTACAATCAAAGTCGTTTATGAATCCTTTACCATCTCAAAGAGCTCCATAGAGACTTGATCAGTTCTGTCATAATAGGTCGGTCTTGTTATAGGTAATGTGATACTTTCGGAGACGAGTGAGGGCCAGTACAATGATGATGGAAGCTTTATCTCATCCCAGGATTCGTGGGCATTCATGTATTGTTATCTTGTAAGCGCCTTAGATTTGGTGTTATCATAATCATATAAAACGAGGCATGAACTCGCACGAGCATCGTAGATAGCGATAATTTCATATGGAGATTCCGAGGCTAGAAGAACAAAGGTGTGTTGAACGAGAAGCATGAGTCACGTGGGATAAAAAGCGTAAGACAAACCCTCGGGCGAACCATTCGCACCAGGGGATTTCACCCGCCCGCACTCTTCGCAGGTGGTTTCTTCCTGCCACCTGTTATCACCGCGGTCGCGCTTGAAATCAGCTTTCTCTTTTTCGCTGGCGCCTGCAAAACGGCTTTCATACTGCTCGTAGTTGCGATGCGCTTGGTGCCATAAACTTCACGGCGGTTTTCCTAGCGAGCACGGGCGTCAGCATGCCGAACCAAATGCTCATGACAGTGGGAATGTACCTCGGCGCCCAGCGTCAGCTCATCATCATCCTCTTCCGAATCAACTTCGTCCTCGGCAGTCATATCGCTACCTGACTGGCAACGCTCCGACATTTTATCTTCTTCATCCTCGTCTCCGTCGATCTCAACGTACTGCCGCTTAGTGCTTACTTTGCGGGCAGGACGCGAGGAGGATATAGGTTTGCTGCTAGCAGGACTGGATGGTAGTTTGCCGGAGAGGGTATGTTTACTATGTCTTGCCGTGGGTGCCGAGATAGGCTTGTTGTGTTGTAGTGCAAACTTGCTAGTGGCTAAGACAGTTTGGTTGGGACCCTGTCCAGTTTTATTAGGGACGCTGGTAGGTTTACTGGGCTTCGGTATGGTTTTACTCGAGATAGTTGAAGTTGGTCTACTGGGCCCTGGTACTTTAGATGCTGAACCCGAGCTTGATGATGATGCAGAAGAACTTGATGCAGATGGCGGTTCATCTGACATGGCATTCTCCACGCTTTCCTCCTTTACGGGCACTTCGATTACAGCTTGAACGCGTCGGATTAGGTACTGCTTTGACTTTTCTCCGGAGGCCTTGCGATTCGCAGAAACGGGAGTGGGGAGTTGTTGTGTGGATATGGATTTGGGTGCTCTGGATGACGATGCAGATATGGATTCGTCAGGAAGTTCGGAGGTATAAGGAGGGAAACGGTGGCGTGTGGATGCGGATGGATCGCTAATGGTTGTGCTTGCGTTAGGGTAACGTAGCTTTGTCGTGAATGGGGTGATGGACGCGTGCGTCTGTACAGTATGCTATTGCGTGAACGTCAGATTTAAAGTCCAAGAGGTGAGAGTGGACCGTACAGAAAGCTGTTCTTCAACGAGCTCGTCCACGCGCGTTGCGAGCTTGTAGCGCTCTTGTTCAACGCGTAGGAACTGCTCCTTCCAGCTGGTGGCTTCCTGGCGAGATGTGTCTTCGAGACGGAGGCACTGTTGTTTCCACTGCTCGGACTCGTAGCGAAGCTGAGCGATCGTTTCTACATGGTGTTTTATCTACATGCAGATTTCAGCATCTCCTACGCTATCAAAGTAATGGGCGTACAGTCAACTCGGCTTGCTCGACCTGTGTCAGGGGGCAAGTTACATATGATGAATGTACAAAGATCGAGTAGGGACATACAGCAGACTGTCGTGCGCCAGCCTCTTGCTTCCACGCCTGCTCCTCAAGCCTAAGCTCATGGAGAGCTTTAATTGCTTCATCCCGCTCGCGGCGCGCCTCCCGTGCTTCAGCACTTGCTTGTGTGACTTCTTGACGTGTTTGGTCCTGTATGCTCGTGAACTACGCAAGTCAATGAATGCCGAAGAGCATTGAAGAAGCCGATGAGCTTACTGCGATGTTTACTGCTTTATTCAGAGACGCGAGTGCATCTGTAAGTATGACGGACGGCGGGGAGTTTGTTGTCATCTGGTTGCTAATCTGGTGAGAGCAAGACGCGCCTTCGGCAGTTCCCGAATCAGCAAACGCTCCTTCTACACGTGCTACTTATAAGGTGTAGTACCACAGCGGTGACCACAACTCGAACTCTGAAACAAGAGACTCAAAAGCCAGCCATTTTTCAACTACTTATGCATGCAATGCTACGCAGAGGCTGCTTGGTGTCTTTGTGTTCAAAATTTCCAGGTGCCAAATGTGTCTCCGCCGAGTCTTTCCGATTTCCGTGAACTCTGGTTTATATTCGCAAAGCTCCCATCCTCAACTAGTATGTGACCTCACAGTCCACTTTCCTCCCAAGTAATGTAGATACCTCGGCGCATTGCATCTCGATTCTTTCATTCCCCTTGTGTTCACGTCTCTTTTGAACAGTACCACCAGGAGTGATGGCGGAACTTGGAACTAGCCGTTACCCGAAATGTCTGGCAACATTCCTCGAATGCTACTTACATTTTTATATGGGTATGTACATATTAATGTCTCCCTTAGGTTTTTCTCGGAGATTTGTTGACCTGAATTTGCACCTGAGTGCACTGGTGACTTTAAAATCGGCGCGCACCCTGAACTATCATCAGGATGGTCTATGCCGGTTTGGTAGCCCCGACATGTGAATATCATAAGTAGGGACTTCTTTCATCATTATCCACTGTTCACCGAACCTTTGCTTGTCAGATGATCCTCTCAATTCTTCTTTCTGCAGTCAAAACAGAAAGCATGCTTCCTTTTTTTCAATAGTGTGGAGATGTTATACATTCTTAGCATTGCTCTTGACCTGTCTCTTAGCCATGTCTTAGTTCCGTTGCGCTCGCGCTCATCACCGGTGCGCCCTTGGGCGTGCCCACCTCTGCGCTGAGGGAGATGAGAATACTATCTTTGGTCATCCACGCTACTTTCACCTCATGGGTATGTGCTCAATGTATCCATGACAAGCGAACAAATATCCATGACCTGCTGCCGACTCTCTACCCATGTGAATCTAGTGGAGCTTGTCTGGTGTCTAACGCTTCCCTTCGACGGATAAAAGCCAGCAAAAATTCTTGAAATTGTGCATCTCAAGTCACTGCACAATATCCATATCATACAGCTCTTACACAATGAAGTTCACACTTGTTGCTAGTCTTCTTTCTGCCCTCGCCCTCCCAGCGTTGGGAGTACCCGCGAATGTTACATACGACCCTATGTACAGCAACGCTAATGCGTCCCTCGCCACTGTCTCCTGTTCTGACGGCAAGAACGGTCTTTGGACAAAGAATTACACCACCTTCGGCTCCCTCCCTTCATTCCCCAACATCGGAGGTATCCCAGGTGCCACTTGGAACTCCACCTTGTGCGGCACCTGCTGGAGCCTCCAATACACTACCCCCAGCGGCGTTCAAACTACCATCTTCATCACCGCTATCGATGCTGCTTACACATTCAACATCTCCCCGGAGGCGTTCAATACGTTGAATAATGGCACTGGCCTCGAGTCCGGCAAAATTACTGCCGAAGTCACTCAGGTCGCCGCGAGCAACTGTGGCATAGTAGCGGCATGTACGTTTATCTTTGATGTTCTGTGAGACTCGACCTCTGATTCAACGTGAGTCTAGGAAATCACGCTGGAGGGTTTTCTGGTGTTCTTGAAACGATTGAAAGTATTGAACAAGAGGTTCTTGAGTCTTTGGTTCACGGGCGGAGCGGCTTGTATGTTGTGGCTTGTGTATTATTGCTTGTACGTTGTTGTTCGTTATTCAGAAGTATGCGTGATGCAATGTTTTGGTACTCGACGAGCAGCTCAGCGTGGTTGTAGCAAACCAGATAGTGGTAAACTTCCGGACTGGGTCCTACAGGGGTTCGAGCTCTAGTATGAGATACTCCTTCGCGGCGCCTCAGCTTTCCCGGCACCGTAGTAGGTAATATTTAATTTCCAGATATAAAAATGGGTGGCGAGCTCTTGACTTCAGCGCGACGAAGCCATAATACAAAAAGCCTGGTTAATACGAGGAAATATTAATATTGCGACAGCAAGATGCTCGTGGCTAGGAGTCCAGGATATTACATAATGCGCTACAAATATTATGAATATCCAAAACTGGCATCGGAGCTTATAGATATCGAGTTCAACTCACCTAGCTGACGTCTTTGCACTTGTCTTGCACAACTCCCTCGCATGGATGCCCGATGAGCACACAGCTGGACCTCTCAGTGGACTCCAATCATAATCCCACCGATCCAGTGGCATGGCAGGTGACGTGTGACACCTGTATCGATCTGTGGCCGTTGCGCTGACGGGCCATGTTCAACATCAATGTCGTGGAGTTTGAACGTTGAACTCTGCTGGTACCCTCATTGCCTTTGCATTCAATAACAAGTACGTTTCGCCTCTGGGCTCAACGAACCATCATATTGATATTTCACAGACTCATCAAGTCATGGTGGATACAGGTCACTGTCCGTAATTTTGATATCAATTGTGATGCTGGCTCACTGTTCTAAAACAGCCACAGTGCACACCTATGGCTTGGACTCCCTACCGATGCATCAGAGCGCAAGTCTTCGGGAATGCCAAGGTCCTGACGCGGTGGCAGGAGTCTTCGCTCGTAGTTGGTAGTGGCAGTCCCAGATGCGCTGTGTCGTAGACCCCGTCACAACCTGTCCTCGATAGATAGAGCCGCAGCTTCCTGCTATAGAATTTTAGCCTTGGATTTCCCTCGCAGTTCTCGGTCTACCGACTACTACATATGAACCGCACTTGCGCCACACGGTGGGTTGATCAACGATTGGTCTACCCCTGCCCTTCCAATCGTTGATCCATCGAAGTCCGGTTTTTCAAACCTGTGATCAAGCTTCAAGAGCCACTGCATCCACTTTACTATCAGAGACTACGTCGTGTCAAGATGGCGTCCATAGACTACTTACTCTGACATATGGAATTACTGCTCGCAACGCACATATTTTGCATTCGTAAACTTGACCGGTCGACTTTTGGTGAGTCGATCAGTCAAGCCGGCACAAACTCAGGCACTGGAAGCTTCGGCAGCTGGGCTCAGCCGCTAGGGCATCCGTACTGGCTCATTTGCTGCCAATGGTGGAAATTAGGGTGATTGCCCTAAGATCGTCGTGTGGAGCCTTACTCATCGGCCGTTGCAGCATAGCGACGCGCACCAGACATTTGTGAGGGCGGTCCATGTCCAATTTAGTGATACCCTGGTGTGTATCTGAACTTGTGCAGAAGTAGGGACTTCTTTCATCACATGATCGTCCGTTGTTACATACTGAGCCGTTGTGTTGTCAGATGATTGGAAATTTTAAGGGAAACTTCTCTTCAGAGTTCGCAATGATGGACGATACCCCGCCAGGCCACTTCCCTGCGAGAGTCTGGAAATCACCTTGAAACTTGCAGTCGAACCATCTCTTGGCCTTATCTTGATTCTGTTGCATTCGTGCCTGCCCTCCTTGCATCATGTTTATCCGGGGAAAATGACTACATATTTAGACACCTGCGCTACTTTCAGCTCAGGTACGTACTTAATGAGAGTAAATCAAGGGAAGTCGAAGCAGGAAATGCAAATGTTGGTAGCCTCCCACCGAATTCCTATACATGTGCACCTATTGGAGCTTGCTCTGGCGTCTAATGCTTCGCCCCGACGTATAAAAGTGAGCAGAAATTCTTGAAATCTTGCATCTCAACTCACTGCGCAATATTCACGTCGCACAGCTCGTGCACAATGAAGCTCACCCTCATCTTTGCTGTTCTCTTTGCCTTCGCCTTCCCAGCGTTTGGAGTGCCCGCATATGTGACATGGGACCCTGTGTACAGCAACCCCGATACGTCTCTCGCAATCGTCTCCTGTTCTGACGGCAAGAACGGTCTTTTGACCAAGGGGTACACCACCTTCGGCTCCCTCCCTTCATTCCCCAACATCGGAGGTGTCCCAGGTAGCGTCTGGAACTCCACCTTATGTGGTTCCTGCTGGAGCCTCAAGTACACCACGCCTCATGGCCGCCAGACTACCGTCTACATCACCGCTGTTGATAATTCTTACACATACAATGTCTCACCGCAAGCATTCAATAAGTTAACCGACGGCACTGGCTTCGAGGCTGGCAAAGTCAAAGTTAGAGCCATTCGGGTTCCTCCTAGCAAGTGTGGCATGTAGAGGCAGGTGTGTTCTCCTTGACGTTCAGCGAGGCTTGCGCGCTGATTCGGTTTGAATTTCATGAAGGTCCTAGGAATGTTCTTTGACATTGAATAATGTCTGGATTAGGACATCTCGTACTCGGATTGTGGTTTGTTGTTCAATAAATTAATATGATGGAAGGTACTGACTCGACAATTTGCGTTAGCGGACTTGGACTAGACTGTTCCTTGCATTGGATCGTACCTAGGACATACAGGTCATATGAACGGTATAATCAGTAAATATACATAACGGCTTCCTTTTGTTCTTTTTCTCTGTTACTTTGCTCTGCTGTGGTTACCGTGTACATTAGCAATGTTGTGGAGCTTAGCACTTCGTCGTGATTTCAGCCTGGATTGCCGCCGTAAACCCTCTGGAAAATACAGCAACATTCTGCCAACATCGCGGTCCAGCACTGGCTCACTAGCTGGGTGTTCTTGTAGCACTGTATACCAGCGTTGTGGTTTGTTGTTCGGCGAGTAGCACATATAACGTGTCGTCAGACTGATGTCATGATCAGGCTGGTCTCTCTGCCCATACGACAGCGACACCGTTCTCCTGCTTGCTCCATGACACCACCGTATCTCATAACGCTGAACAAGCTACCCGGCATCGACCGTCATGAGCTTGAAAAGCTAGCGCGGAAGGAAGGCAGCGGCATCACAGACGAAGCGCTGACCTTCAAGAAGCCCTTCCAGACCGTCGCTCGGCCCTCTACCACGAACCATAACATCCACGACGATTATATAAAGCATCCCCCAGAAGTACGCGGCCGTGACATTGTTCGCATCAGGAGTTGTATTTAACTGCAGGCATCGCTCATAGAACATTTCCTTGGTGCCGGCAGAAAGTGTAAATCTGGCAAGAAAGAGAGCGCATTCACATCATAGCCGATGGGGATAAAGGTCAAAGCAGGCAGACGTTCAGAGTAAGGTTATCTGCAGATCCTCGGTACATTTACAAACAGCGTAGACGCGTATTGTGTTCTCTTGTGCTGAAGCATGGAGTTAGCTGATGCAGGATTGCCATTGTATAAAGTTATATACGAGACATGATAAATACTCAAGGAGTGTGCTCAAGTTGAATGTTGTGTTATGGTACACGGTTTTACATGAGCTTCACGTTCCCGTCACTACCCTTCCTCAGCTTGCGTCCTGTGGCAAATAGGATGCCGTCTAGTAGTGCAGCCACGGTGAGAACACCTCCGACAATAGCGCAAGTTCTATAGCCAGAGTGGAATAAGAGAGATGCTAGGCCGGGTATAATGCCACTTACGAAGTGAGGAAGTGTGCAAACGACTGCCTGGTTTCAGAATGCACGACAAGAATAGGTGAAATTTCAAAATTGAAGTATGCGCCTGAAAAGGTGTCAAAACATCGATGGATAACCCATGCTCTGTAACGTACCTGGTGCGCCCGCGACGCCGTGCTGAGTGAATACGCCTTGCTTGTTCTCGCCTTCATTGAACTTCGTCAGATCACGCTCAAACTGTGTTGAACTGTATTGGTGCGTATTGATCTGCATTGTTCAGGCAATCAATTTGTGCGACCAGCTTGGTGTCGTGTACTCACAACTCTGCCTTCCAGCATGCGGAATTGTGTTGATACGACTTTGAGGAAATACTGATACATATACGCCGCCTTGGTCGTCTGCGATCATGTAAGCAGAAACATTATAAATCATGCACGCTTAATTTTACCTTCGCCTCAACGCCATCTAATGGATTGTCCGCAATCCCCAGACGTTGCTTCATATCTTTCCCAATCTTTGCCTTGTTAGGGTTGTACTCGTCGTCTGCCATGAAGAAAAATTCATGGATTATGTGGCTGAAATCGTGTGGATTATTATCGTCGCGAAGGTACGGCACCAAATCTTGGAAGGTACGCGAGCCTGCCTGATAGGAACGCCCTGGAGAAATTTGGATACTTCCGACGACCTTGTTTACCCGGATACGTCCAGAAACATTGCACCCCTCATCCGCCTGGTCCTTGAGCTTGTCTGACCATCCTTCCTCAACGCACTGTCATAGATCCTGTTACAAATTGTTATAAGAAATTCAGCGTTATTCTCACCTGCTCGATGCCGTCGGGATTACCGAAACTCCACCCCTTGTCTGTATACGCTTGTCGAACCTCTTCACACGAGTTACAGCACCCACTCTCTGGTGGCTGTCCGCCATAGCACGAGCCACAATACCCGCTTGCGCGTCGTTCAGCAAGCTTGTCGATCTCATTGCGAAGGTCCTCGCCCCGCGTTGCAGGCATGTCCACACCAGTCTGAGTGATCCGCTTCTTGAGAATATTGTGTGAAACATCGCGTTGTTGCTCTCCAGAGATATCCATAACATCCAGGCTGAGCACTGTGCCAGTCAAAGACAACAGTCAGATTGTACAGTCAGCAACATGCGGGAATGGACTCACAGTAACACGGAACATGGGGGAAGGTGACGTTCAACCGTACACTCAGTTTCTGCCCACGGCTACGGTCGACTACTATCGAAGTGTCGACGCCAACGCGTCGGTAGTCGAAAAACTCCATTGTTGTAAATGCCAAAATGATACATGCAGATATGAGGGTCACTAGACAGTCCGCTGTCAACTTCACTTTATCGTAGTGGCTCACACAGCGGCTTACGCAGAGCCCCAGTACGGGTTTTAACTTTGACATCCTCCGTTGTCTGGTTGTGCGCGATGCATACGTGGTCAGTCTTGCCCGTTCCCACTTCAATGTAATCGACTCTCACCTTTCCAAAGGCATCTATGCCTTTGAAGCCAGATAAAAAACCCTTGGCCATTTACGACCTTCAAGGATAGCAAACACAATGAAGCGCCAGGAAGAACAAGAGGAGAGGAGAAAGCTGGAAATGGTTGGTCAGAGTATAACTTGATTTAGACCACGTGGACGTTATGTGTACGAGCTACGTGTCACAACTAAGTGTAGAAATCTGTACCCGAGCTAGTCCTTTATTAGAACTTGGAGTAAATCTAAGTCACCCTTTGTCTAGCTAGTAAAATAAACTAGACTAGATTCAGAACTTATAGTACAATCTACGGCAATCCAATTTTATCTACACCTTGCTTCACCCGTCCGATGAAATTGCGCATGCCATCCTTGATGCCCTCAGCTTGTACGCCGACATGGTCAGAGCTTGTTCTATATACACCCGTGCCAGCCGAACCTCCAAGACTGACATTGACACCGCCTAGGTTTAGGTTCAAAGACGGGGCAGTGGTTGCGGATTCTGGAGGTGGCTCGTAAACTGATGCGGGAAATTTTTCTGCAGCGGCGCGAATCATCTCAACGTAACTGATAAAGATTATGGGTAGGCTGCCTCCTCATTTTCCTGAAGATACTACGCACCTGGACGAGTTGTGCACGCAAGTGCCGCCAAGAAGAATTCTTGTTCCTGTTGAAGAATTACCTGCCTCTTGGTTCAGGAGTGCGACTGTCCTTGCTTCCTCATAGGTAGTTCCACCGATCATAAAAATGATGATATCCTGAGGCCTAAAAAGTCGAGTTGTGAGCTCAGACATTGCTCAGGGACAGATATCTCACCGCTGCAATCCCATGTTAGTACCAGTCCCATCTAAGAAAGGGTGCGTAGTATCCTTCAATCGACCCTTGAAGAGATTTTCTAAAGTTTGAGATAGATGTGGCGTATGTTGAGTATACACATTTTCAACACCCTGTGCATCATTAGTGTGGCGCACGATGCGATGCTGTGTATTAAATACCTTAAGTCCTTTCAGAGCGGATCTACCCTTGGCTAATAGAGATTCTGTCGAGAATAAATCATCCTGTCGCTGATCCGATCCAGCGACATTCAAAAAAACGTAAACTAGCTGAAAAGGAGTGAGCACAGGTACATTGTTTTGTGTAATTCTCAAAGTGCAAAGCTTACCCGAGCCTCTTCACGAGTCACGCCATTGGAGAGTAGCAAATTGATTAAAGCAGCAATATTACTCGTCTGCGTCTTTTGATAACGCAGCGCGTAGAGAATGACGACCCGCAACTTGTTCCAGGCTGGCACGACTGGGTTGTTGACTACAGCCTGTACGTTCTACCCGTTGTCGTAAGTGTCAAAGAATGACATCAACTTCAGAATGCAAACCTTAAAGTCTGAACCCGAACTCGTGGCCAGCCCTTGCTCTACCTCCCCCACATCAAGTAACCTATCGCGATCCACCAACCTACTAAGCTCGCCTACCAAAGCGACATGTTTACTAACGTTCCCACCCAGCTTCCGAAACTCTGGGTAATCTTCCACAAAGCGCTTCATGTCAAATATTGAGTTTATGGACGAAGGTGATTGGGCGAGGGAATGTGATTGATATGATTGGACGTAATTCTTCAGGGAAGTGCCAAGGTCGCCGAACGTCGCAAGGTAATGAGCTTGAAAGAAAGGGTCGGTAATCGTTGTCAAGGTTATTTCCTATGCATGGCATTAGAATACGAGCTATGCAAACTTAAAGAGACACACAGAAAGCTCTGGACGGATATCAGGGACCATGCTGAGATTTACGCGACCATTATGAATGCCCAACAATTCGTGCACCATAGCTTGATAAGTCCACTGTGATAGCAGAGGAGTTACAGGGTCGTTTCGCCGGTCAAGAATCAGTAACAGTGGAGCTACTTGCGTCAGGCGAAAATCGAATAGCGTCGCTTCCGCTTGGATACGATGCTACGATCTTCGTGAGTTGTTATACATGGGAACGTGCCAGCCTGTCATTTACCTGCACTTCGCTCGCCAATTTTTTGGCCATCCCGCTTGTTTTCTTGTAGCGAACCACAGGCTTCTTTTTCAAGCTGAGAAGGACAGCCGTAATACCCTGCACAGAGCGCTCAAGCGCAAAGGGGTCCCACACATTTGGCGAGGAGCCATACAGAGGCTTCTCTGACGTCGGTATATGATTAAGAGAAAACAGGCAGGGCAACAGGGGTGCGTAGTCGGCAAAATATTCCTAGTCAAGACTTGGGTAAACATGCGATCTGGAACAATTCCAATTCCCACTTACCTGCACCTCCCTGACGACTTCAAATTCATCAACATCAGCCAAACGTTCGATGGCAGGTTTGCTTAGTATGTTGCTGAAATCTGAAACATAAAACTCATGTGAGCGGTCGATCTCCTTTTCTATCCCCTGTAGTCACGCACTGACACAAATAATATTCCCCGTATTTGGGTTCCCTTAGCTCGGCGGAAAGGGCCTCAAGACTGTCTTCACTTGGCTGCAGAAAACAGACACATTTCATGTGTGACATCCGGTCCCGTTTCCGGTTGTCGATACGGTCGGTCAGGTAAACCTGATGTGAAAGTAGAGTGGATTGGGTGGATGCGAGTGAAACGATGGGTGTCTGTGATTGCGAACATGGAGTTTGAATGATTAAACAATAGTATGGAGAAGATGTACCGTGTGGGTGTCAAGTAGTAGAACTTTCATTGCAGAGGGCGTAGACACCAACTTGGTGATGTATGTCTCCACTGCCTTGACCACGTCCATGGCTGAATGACAATTCAGGTGATGCTAGTTGGTACAGCGCGTGTTCAACAGGAGGACTACCTTGTGATTCACGAATTTCTAAGAATGTCAGTACATGTAACAACGTGCTGGTATGGATGCGCAGCGTGTCACGAGCGGTCGGATGCAGTTTCCTAAAGTGGACACCAAGAAAAAGGTTAAACATGACCTGCATCTCCATCTACGTGCAGCATCGCTACCGGACCAAGATAATATTTGAAGATTTGCTAGTTAATTCTGAGAATTCTGGGCCCATGGTCACTGAATGAATTCCGACACCTGTCAAGCAGTTCAAATAATGTTGTCCCCCCTTTCTCCTCACCCTGATGATGAATCCGCAAGTCTCCCCGTGCACATAGTTCGCCTCCAGGCACGCAGTTGCATTCTAAGCGTCGGAAAACGAACGTTAATATATGTCAAATTCACTAGTGGCAACAGTCCTGATCCAAAAAACCAGTGTGTATTCGACATGATCGGTCTTGATCAACTTCAAAGTGCCCTGTACTGCCGTGATGCGTGCCCAAGGACTTTTGAGTAGTAGGGCTGCAAACTTGTTGAAAGTACAATGATTTCAAGCGAAACTTTCCCTGGCTTGCCTACCGGTGATCGTCTGCTTAAGCTGATTTACGTTGACCGCTGAAGCGAGCCCTCTTGAACGCGGTTGTTACTATATAGAAACGGCATGTTCCGTGTACTATTCCTTAAAGGTCTCTCAAAAGCAGCCTTTTGAGGGTTTGCCAGTAGTGAATGCGATCTAAGCTTCAGATGCGCATAGTGCAAGCATAACGTAAGAGAAAGGTTGCATAATTCCCGTCTCTTCACGTTGTTTTCATTATGATTATCCGCTGTTCTGACTTTCCGCTACCTCTGTGCAACCCTGGGGCTGTGGACAGGCCACAAGACCACGAATCACAAGCTGTGTGTCCCGTGTACTCCAACCATGTGCTCCGGTTGTCTCGTCGATGGGATTATTTTGCCCCTACGTCCCGATATGGTGGTCGCTCCTCTGGCTATTTTGTGGAGGACGGTACTGAGAGTTTATTGATTCAATGGGCGTGGATGTGTTCCTGTGCGATCGCGCTTTTAGATCTGGCCGACAGTTATTTCCTTGTAGCCGTACCTCATGACTGAAAGCCAAGTAAAAATAAGACAAAAGATTGGTCGTCGAGCTCAGGAAAGCGTTGTACTCCTGACCGTCATCGCGGTAACTACCGATTTTCTTTCTCAACCTTGCTCTTCACATTCAGTCTCACCCGCTCCACTACGTGAAGCCCCTCTTCGAACAGCAACCAGAATTCCTCAGGTTACCGAACTTCAAATTGCACCAGGGTCAAGCAATAACCATGATCATTCCTTAAAGCGCTGGAGTTGACATCTCGCTAAGGTTGACGTCGTGGAGTTCTTTTCAGACAGGAGCTTGTTATGATGTCTGCCCCTCCCTGGTTTTCAAAACTATATAACGCCGGGATACATCAATACACATGGAAACTCACGTTCAAGTTGCCAAAGATCATGTCTACTTCATTCTATCATACAGAGCTTAGCAGGGCCCTTTCCGAACAAGCCTTCGGGCTCACTCGGTTTGACGTATACGGAGGCTCCTCGCCTCATGAGGCCACTGCTTCTGTCACTCTGCTAGAGGGTAAAACTATACGCATAACGCTGACTGCTCGCGGCTACCAGGTGCGAATAGCGTGCCTGTGGTCTACATTCACTGAGATTTCTTTCAGCTTGATGGGGATCAGATCTTCGAATCTATTGAGGGTCTCTTGCAGGCCGTCAGTGCAGCATACGAAGGAAGGAGGAGAGAGGCTTTATTTTCGCGCCTGCGAAGCCTATCATGAGACATTGTCTCCGGAATCGCGGCTTTAACGTTAGTCCTTTGTTCCCCGGATCATCGTATCCTGCTAACCTCTTTGCAGCGTATTTGTAGTATTTTTGTACTAATGTATATTGTGACACATATTTTTGTCCGTCGTCATAGCGCGTTACTAGTGGCTCACCGACAGGTTCGGTCCTCTTGCAGCCGAGAAAACGAGTGTGGTAGAAAGTGTGGTAGTACTACTTGTTGCTGTAACTTGCAGCACTGATCGGACATACTCCAGTTCTGAAAAGAGCCGTCGTGTCATTCTGCCCGATGCAAACGTGGTAAAAGTACCTGCTACGCATCGGTACATTCAAGCTGCGGTTCTGCAATGGACCCTGATTCCTTTCGCCTCAGCAGACTGGCTTCATATTTCTCTCTGCTGAAAATCTCGCCGTTTCTCGCCTTCTTAATTGTAAGTCCGATCCACCCCCGATCC
>QLOO01003171.1:0-33671 GCA_003313855.1 Suillus sp. MG131 | reverse complement strand
GTGAGTTCCGTGTCATGTGGGTCATTGAACCAGGAAGATACAGGGACCGCATTCTTGGGGTGGAAGGTATATGATGCCGGAGAGTTATCCAGAATGATGGTACTTGCAAGCGGACGACCCAGCTGGGAGAGATCCTAGATAGAGTAAGTGAGCAACGGAGATACAGGAAGGATGTGTCCGTGACCTTGACATAGTCCCCATTGTGGTTGTAGCAACTCTCTCTGAATAGCCGATGCGATACGGCTTGATGAATGTCCAGCTTATCTAGAACGGGGTCCGCGAACTGCAAATGAAAATGAATGACAGCGCTAAGGTACATTGGACAACACACTCAGACCTTGCTCACGCTGGCAGTGAATACCACCACCTCATAAATTTCGCCCATCTTTTTCAGGAAGTCATCCACGCCCGGACGCTTGATGACGTTCACATCGTGCCAAAGACACTCGATTTCCACTGGTATAATATAATCTGCGTGTTGAAGAGACTAAAGCCCAAGGGATGTATCAGAAACAGCATATAATCTAGGGGCAGAATACTTGCCGCAAAACTGCTATGAACAAGGGTCTCATCGAGGTCAAGGACGAGACATTTGCGCCCCTTGTGTCGGGATGACATTGGTGGTAAAAGCGGGTGCGGTTCGCCATCCTGGTGATTCAATTATCAATCACCGATTATCAGCCGTAGTTTATGAAAATGTTAAAAGCTCACGGGGCCTATTGGGATTCCGGTACCTCCACTCAGGATAAGAGCATCATCCATCGGTTTTAATCCGATTTCAAGTGCTTCCTTTTCTCTATGGCCCTCTTCAAGGTCTGTGACGCTGTTTTGAGATTCTGTCGCTGTATGTGAGATATCTCCAGCATGCGATTTTATACCCCCCGATGATGTGTGCGATGCATCACCATGAGATAATTGTGAAGGCGAAAAGATGTCTGTCCCAATTGATTCTGGAGGTTGGACTGCTCCGCTGGTCATCCCCTCTGTTTCAAATATTGGGAGGAGGGCCTTGGCTGGCATGAGGGGAACGATAACATCAACTTCTGCAAGGTTGGTTTGCGTTGAAGGAGGGGACGGTTCAATGGTCCCTGGGGATGGCTTTTCCCGTTTCGTCTCCTGTTTTTCACTGGAGACACTGTTGTCAACTGGTGGCGCTGAGCCACCGTTGGCGGAGTCAGTAATCTTGTGTCGCATAGAATCATGATTATCGACATCAGTCGCATACGCAGGGGCAACGCCGCGGCATGAGAGCTTGCGGACAAGTTTCGTCATAAAGAATTCCTTCTTCTGAAAACTTGCAATATACTTGTTCTCGTCGCTGGAGCGTTTGATGGAATCTTATCAGATATTCAATTGGTTCATGAGCTTGAATGCTGGCAAGGCCCAGCTGTTGATGAGCGAAAAAGTCAAAGTCACGGTAAACAGCCAAGAATGTTGACAAGTGGTGGTCGGGCCGGCGCACCGAGATTTAATATCAAGAATTTTATTGTTATTATTAGTATTATTATTATTATTATTATTATTATAACTTACGGGCCGACAACGGAACCCGGAAGAACTAGTAGTACTTGCCAAATTCTTGAGTGCTCCCAATGTGTAGACTGGTGACCAACCCTTCTATGAGGAAAGCCGTTGATACGTATATATATCCATATATCTTGTCTCATCATCAATCATACCCTCATCCATCGACGCCGCTGTTTGTTCGCTAGTTGCCGACGGCCGACCTGACGACCTTCAACTTTCTTTGACGTGGAAGAGTAATTGATGATACGGTAGGAGATAGGATAAGAATATACGGGCAACGAGATTGTGGAGCAGCGTCCAAGCACAGGATAATAGTAGGCGGTCAAATAAAGGATAAGCATGGACTTACAGTCTGGTATGTGACAGCAGCCCGCGGCGAATACTCTTTCCGTCTCCCTTTGACGTTGCCAGCTGTTGTGGGAGAGTTAAAGCATTCGGTGGTGGCCGTGGAACAATATGCATGCTATAAGTTTGTTGAGCTTGGTATACAGTTGTGTATGGCCACAATACGCGGCTACCCATGATGCTGGTACTGAGAATATTGTACATTTCAAAGCGTCTAATTTCTCCATCTGACGATCGACTGATGAGTCCTACTAGTAGTGTGTTTCATTGACAGCAGTAAACATCAGAAAGCTGCTGAGGGTCACTGCTTTCAAGCCAAAAAACCCGTCTCTCTCCAGGCAGCTACCCACTTCCCCACAAGTTCGCCATTAGCAATAGGTGCATTCCTGAGACTCTTACTTGTTTTCTCAGTTTGCACCGTCAGCAACGGGTACCGCGTAGCCAGTTCCTCTTGTCCGTACTTGTTCTCAAAAAAGGTCAACAGCTTCCGGCTTGGATTGTTTGCTTCGTCGATAGGGCTAGCACGCAAGGCTTTAATCCACTCGTGCCTCGGAAGAGCTTTAAATTTCAGGCCAGAATGCTGGAGAGATGAGAGGATGGACTTCCACGGCACAAGCTTTGGATGAATCACGTTCCAAACTGGGCATTCTCCCAAGGGCAAGCCTTGAGGGGGAACATTGATCAGATCGAGGATAGCCTTTGCTGCGTAGTCCACCGGGAGCCACGAAACTAATTCTCCAAGATCGGGAAGAATTCCGATTGTATCTGTACACTGCCACGGAATATAACAATCAGATGTATCATCGATAACAGGTTTTCATACCTTGATAATGAGTGAAATAGCCTCTGTCTCATTCCACACGCCATTCCGGGAGTCTCCCACCATCTGGCCAATTCCTGTGTGCACTTCAATGACCATTCCCCTCCGTAGTGAATGAACATGTCTCACGTAGCACGCCTGCACGAATAGGTGTCTGCTGAGATGCAACTTGACAAATTTTCTCAGTGATCCACTTCGATTGTGCACTAAATAAAGTCAGAAATCCGAGCGTCAACTGCGCGAGACATGAGCTGCTCACTATCCCAACCCCTGAGCGACAGAGGGATCGTCTATGATGGCTTCTGGGATTGACTCTGGCCCACGCCAAGCTGCTACAGCACTGATTGAAGATGCGAGGTAAAAGTCTGCTGGTCGGGGATGAGGCGATGCAAGGGCGAGATTAATTAAATTGACGGCTCCACGGATGTGCGGTTCGAAACTATTGCTCTGTCAGTTAGCTTTCGTCGAATCGGGGTGGACTTGCCTGGAAATGCCAAGGTTGAAGTTGACCGCCCAAGCATTCTGCACGCAAGATTGATGAAAATGAATCAACTAGCGCGTTCAATACTTACGTGGATAATCAATGTTGCCCGTGTTGCGATCTCATTGTACATGTCTGACCGAAGTCCAAGCTTGTCGGTAGATAGGTCGGAAGCAAGAGCTTTGACACGCAATTGAGCCTGCTCATAGCGAGATAATAGCTTCCTAGTGTTCATAGAAGCTCTTATGCGACTGGATGCATCTGCATCATCCTTTGCTCTGCACAGACAGTAAACAGTGGCCACAGAAGGGTCCGAAAGTAGTTCGTCCAGGATATATGCTCCCAGAGACCCAGTCGCACCAGTCAACACAACCTACATCAATATGGCCATCAGAAGTAGAATTTTGGAAAGTACAACAGCGGGCTCACGACGCGAGGGGTAATTGAGTTACTTGCAGTTCTATTTGTTCCATCGACGCGAGCCTTGTGTGGATAAGCGAAAGAGCTGTACTTCTTAACAAGTTCCAGCATAACCTCGAGCGGGCTTCGCTGTGCTATAGCACCTTCATTGCCAGAAGACATTACAACCAGAAGTCGAGCGATCCTATAGATTTTCCGTCAGGGCTAATACAGGTCACACAGGTGAGGGGATGAACGTACTGCGTGATGGAAGGATGTTCGAAAACGGTGTTGGGCGACAGCTTCTTTCCACCTAGGTAGATCTCCTGTGCTGTTATTCAGCTTACGCAGCAATCAACAGAACGTTTGAACTGACTCTCTGGATGGTGTTTCGTATCCTGCTAGACTGCAACGAATCCAGCCCGAAACTGAAGAGGTCAGTGTCATCTTCTAGGTTGTCGATGGGTCTATCGACCGTCTTGCAGATTATATCTCTGATGACCGTCCTAGCCTCCGCCTCATTGGTCAATGATCTCTTCCCATCTCCGGTGATGTCACCCTCTAGTCGCTTATAGACCTTATCGATGATATCCTCGAATTCCTTGTACACCCGAAATCTTAGAATGCTACCTTTATCAGCACGAGGAATCACTGTGCCATAAGGGAGAAATACAAGGGCTTCCGACGCAAGTTGTGAGTGCGAGGGAGCCTCGGCGTTGGCAAGGGCGACGATAGGCGCCACAAGCTTAGCGAGCTCCGAAGGAGAGCAGTCTTTTGCAGTTTCGGTTGGAAGAATCAGAGCTCCAATCTGAATGCGGCCAGCACCGAAGATGACGGCATCCGCAATGTAGGGCGACGAGCGAAGTGTGAGCTCCATCGGGACAGGATTCGTCTTCTCGCCGTGGACCTGGGTATGTTGTTAAATGGGGATTGTCTTAATTTTGGTTTAAATACACACACCATGACCAAGGTATCGTCGATTCGTCCAATGAATTTGTATGCATCTGGGATGGTGGGATGCTTGATAAACAGATCTTTCGTTGCGTACGACCCATCGGGTTGGTTGGTCATGACCTTCGCAGGTAATTGAGATAATGCAATCCAATAGTAGATAAATACTTGCCTTCATGGGCCAGCCATCTAAAACAAATAGTTCATAGGTATCCCCGCCCCGAGGTTCGAATCGCAGGTAGTCGTTCACATTCGTTTTCACATTCGGCCCCTTGGCGCGCGTCCAATTCCAGCCTTTATCAGTCTCAAAGTCCCGGAAAGACGTCATAAGTTGACCCATTTCAGCTGCATTGAAAAGAAGATGCTGAATGTCAAGTTCTCTTGACCTGTCAACATATCACTCACTAAGACCATAATGGCCAACCAAGCGGACGCCCTCGTTGACAAGGAGGTCACCGAGCTTTTCAGGACATGCGCTACCGCCGAACATAACAATCTTGAGGCTCTTGAGGACCTGCAGACCTTCAGTAGTCTCAGAGAGAAGTTTCAATGCTAGAGGAACGCCGAATAGTGCCTCCACGTCCGGAGCTTGTTTGAGAAGCTTGATAACGTTGGCAGACGTCAATGGTATTGATCCAGTTGGGAAGAGGTATAATGGTTTTGCAGCATAGATCGCACGGTAAAGATTGGAGTGGCCGTGTCCCTGTTCAAGGTAGAATGAGTGGATCCTGGCAAGACATACGAGCAACATACATGATACAATGGCAAGGTCGTTAAACTCGTAAGACCGAAATTCATGACGTAGTTGGCGATAGCCGCTTTGTTGGTTGCAATAATCGGCTTTGGGAAACCAGTGGACCCGCTCGAGTGGATGGTTGTGATTGGAAGAAGGAATTCATCCTCCCACTTTAACGCAGGGTCCCATCGCGTCTTCTCTGGGTACAAAGAACGAGCGGCTGAGCCGAATATATCAGCTGAAGGCTGGTTGATGATTGTCACAGAACTGGGGTTGCTGAGATGGGTAAGAGCTGCTACTGCGGAAGGGAGTAGTAAATCTTGCACTATCACGTGGGTTGCATTTGTCACGGTTAACAGGTGGGCAATCGCGGGAGGAGAGTTGTTCGGCGACAAGAAGAGTACGCCTGTGGAAGGATTAATCGGCAATGTCAGAGCAAGACTGCCGTTGATGTGCACTAACAGTAGCCCATTCGAAAAAGCGCCATCTCGGTGACTACATAACTTATGTTGCTAACGCCTAGAAGTCCAACAGTCATCCTACTGACGACATCCCCTTTGGAACGTCCATTCAGCAGTCCATTGTCCCGTAGATGATGGGCAAGCAAGGACGCTGACGCATCAAGGTCAGCCAGAGTATACTTGATGTACTTCGTGGCTACTGTGAGTGTCGCCCCAGAATTTGAGCAGCACATCGTACTTACATTGAAGTCCTTATCTGGTATGCCCAAGACCTCAAGGTTTGGGTATTTGAGAGTACGTTCGGCTATAAGGTGATTGAGCGAGTATATCGTGGACATGGTACTTAGGTTGTTCGATCACTGCTAAGGGGTGTCTGAAGCGTATCGCCATTGATGTGGCAGCTTCACGCCTTTTTTAAGGCCCTCAGTTGTCAGCTCCATAAATTGGTTGAGCAGTATTTCGACATCCGATGCTCTTCCCAGGACCCAGCTAACGGACATGACTCGTGAGTCATATGCCAGTTGGAGGTAGGCCGGACTGGCGGTCCGGTGGGTCGACCACCTGGTCTGGTCCTCTCAAAGTCCGATGTAAGACTAGTCAGGCGTACCTTCCTCGCTGAACTTGCGCGTGTTCTATCCCCCTAGTGGCGTAGGCACACGGTCACTCCTTTTCTCAGCCGATGAAGATTCGCAGTATGATAACAGCTTTGTGAACACAATGCATGTTCGAGTTAGTCCACACTGGTTAAATACAACAAACTCACTTATTTCAATGTGAGTCCTTGAGTACTACATTGGATTTGATCTGACTTCTAAATAACTGACCAATAATCTCTCCTTGCGTTCGGCACTGAAGGTAACAAGTTCTTCTTTGCGAATAATGGACACGTAATAAACTGACAAAGGGGTTTAACCTCAGCGGGGGACTTCCGATTGGACCCAGGGAAGTACCATCAGTAACCCGCAATTGGTGAAGGGATTCAATGAATGGGCGATTTCCACGTCATGCGGAAGAAATACTGGGGAGGCATCTATGGCGCTCGACTCAGCTACCGTCGCCATTCAAAGATTGGCGAATCTAGAAGGTGAATCGTCGGAGTGGACAGATCGATCAGCAAGCTGGTCAATGGACGATGGACATCGATAAGATAATCTGAGAGGGAGGATGCGTGTAACTTACAAGTTACTATCCTGGCATGTTGTCACTTCGGAGACAGGAACCCAGAGAGTAGTTTATAAAGGCGTTGGCGACCGTCGTACTATCGTAGCGGTAGTCGTGGGCTTGAAGCCTTTCAATTTGTTGACATAACTGACCTTAAACACCATACTTGGGCAGCACGACTCAAGCCACGTCCCGGACCTGAGAGCTCTTTCTCCAGCCAGGGCCATTAGCTGTCATGATCAACATTACTTATGTCTCGAGAAATCACTGCAAGTTGGCCACTGCAGTACTGATACGTACTGAATGCTGAGACCTGGTCAGAGTCGAGTCGGAGTATTGAAATGCGCTGTGCCTCGAGTACGTACATAGTACATGATATGGTTATACACAGTAACACAGCCGGTCACAGTAATATATCTAACTTACACAGCTCTCTTTCAAATAACCTTCAATTTTCCTCGACAACGGTGATGCAGTGTGCACCTCCATGACTTATCCTGACATATTCATCTCTCTCCAGTTCCTTATATTGTCCTGTATCCTCAGGTTCACTGTCGCGCAGAACCCAGTCGATACATATGCTCCGACAGTCAATGTAAATTGTCCAGAGACACCCAACTCGCTCGTGCGAACCTTCACACCGCAGAATCAGGTCTTGAATTCATCAGAAACGGAGTATATTGCGTCTCGGGAGTCCTATGTAATCTCAAACGCATGGTCTAATTGGCTTGGCAATGCGTCAGATATTGGGTACAACTTCGAAAATTTGGTGGGCAAATTTCCTAGAATTGGCATCGCCGTTGGAGGCGAGGGATACCGCACGGCACAATATGGCGCAGCAGTATTATCAGGGTTGGATTGGAGAAACATGACCGCCCGAAATGGGGGGACTGGAGGACTGCTGCAAGTCGCGTCTTACCTCTCAGCTTCGTCTGGTAAGTTCTTCGTCGATCCAACGCTCCTCGTAAGCTTTGATGATGCTGACCGCCGGTATCTTAGGTGGTTCATGGTTGCTTGGGTCGCTTCTGTTGAATGATTGGCCGTCAATCACAGAACTGGTTTACGGGAATGGAGGAAGTCTTTCGTCATGGATGTTAGACCTTGACTTGATCGTGCCATCGTCACCATCAGTCAGCGATAGCAATAACCAAGAGTATTGGGGCAGTATCCTGGCGAGTGTTGAATCAAAGGCAAATAATGAACTGTACGTTTCTTCCCGGGAGCATGGCGCATTGTCAAGCTGACCTCTCTGTATTTTCAGTCCTACTAGCGCGACTGACCTATGGGGTCGGATGATTTCATATCACTTCTTGAACGGAACAACGCGAGGCAACTTCTATACCAATCAGACTAGCCACGGTGCTGGCCAACTGTGGTCCCATATGTCTCTATTGCCGAGTTTTCAAAATCACACAATGCCGTTCCCAATAGTAACCGCTAACTCGCGGGAAGCGGGCTCAACGATAACCACGACTGTGCCTCTGAATTCAACTGTTTATGAGGTCGGTACTTAACTTATAAGCGCAGGAGCACTTCTAGACATAAATGGTGTAGATTACGCCTTTTGAGTTTGGATCGTGGGATCCAGGCCTTGCAGCGATGTTACCGCTGAAGTTTGCTGGGACTCACTTGACAAACGGTCTGCCGAATAACCCATCAGCTTGCGTTACTGGTTTCGATCAGGCGGGCTTTGTTATGGGTGCAAGTTCCAGTTTCTTCAATGTATGTCATGCTATTACCTGGGAATCTCTCCGATCTCGACCTTACTTACTGTTGCAGGCGGTCTTAAATACTACCGACGGGAACTTTGGGTTCGATACCTCCAATGGAGACGAAGACGGCATGAACTTTATTTTCAATCAGTTGTTATCGCATACGCCGTCCAATGTCATGAATGCGGCCAATTGGCCAAATGTTCGTATTATCATTTCGACTCACGGCACCCACCTGACAACATCTACAGCCATTTAAAGGTGTCAATCCTGTGACTTTTCAAGACTCGTCTGCAGACCAGCTCGAACTCCTTGACGGAGGTACAAACTACGAGAAAACTCCCCTCAGCAGCTTGCTTGTCAAGGCTAGGGGGCTGGATGTAGTAGTCGTCGTTGACGGTAGTGCGGATGATCAAAACCATTGGCCAAAGTGAGCACCTACCGGCAATATACGTTTAATAGATACCAACTCCTGCCAGCGGTTCATCACTGCTAACTACTTTAGAGCGAGTATCATCAGTGCTCTCATCTTCGCATCAACCGATGCCGCCCATACCTGGAACTGCTGCCCTGTTTGTTTCCACAGGCATCAATATGCGTCCAACATTTTTTGGCTGTAATCTCACTCAGGGTGAACCAGCTTACCCCATCATCATATATCTTCCTAATGCGCCTCCGCTGGATGGAAGTGCGCCAGCTACGAAGTACGCCACATGTATTGCATCGTCCAATGATAACGCTGATGTCATTATGCAGCACCGGTAATACGCAGTTTTCCTACACATCCATGTTCACAGCTGTGTTCATAAACCAAGCGTTCTGGAATACCTTAGGCGGCTTCAAACCACACACAACTTCACCAGATCCAGATTGGGGACAATGCTTGCAATGTGCTGCAATTGATCGCGCAGTTACTCTACGATCAGATTTCTGCTCGCAATGCTTTGCGCAGTATTGCTACGATCCAAACAATCTTCCAAGCAAATCGGAACTTCCAGGTAGACAGTATGTTTTCGTGAATCCCGATTTGGGCGGTCTGCAGAAAGTGGAACAATGGTTAAAAGACAATAAGGGTGCATTGGCAGGGTTTGTCGTTGCCATCATAGTGGTTATTGCAGGGATTGTCGGTTTCATGTGAGTGATCGTACAGCTTTCTAAACGTGATGACTCAGTGTCTGCATGTAGTTTCTGGTGGCGGAAGAGGAGAGCACGCAAGTCTAAGTATTCTCGTGTTGACGAGTATCGAGACGATGACGAACCTTGGAGGTATTACGATAATCGCTCGTTGGAATTGATGCCTCGAATGTCGATAACATGATCCCATCGCACGATCTCAGCTGTCACTGGTAACTATTATGTCGGACTAATTGCTATCACTGTTGTCATTATATACCCCGGAGTCGCACTAACATATATATTACCATGCTCTCAGCAACTCGCCGTAGATATACACATTAATATTATAGACAAATACACGCATACTGTGCTCATCCAACGCTATTCCCCCTCGATATATCTCTTGAGTTTGTCCGATCTCTCCCTGCTTTACTACGTACCTTGTGATAGAAAGTAATTCTATCCGTTGTAACAGCACTTCGTCCGTGAGTGAAATCATAAACCGATTTCGCTCACAGCAACAAGTGCTGTAGCAAGGATCTATGTAACGCACTTTTGCACCGGCCCGAATTGTGCCTTTTCGGAAAATGATATACTATCTCGTCTAAAAATCGTATACTAGTGTTGTGGAGGGTCGAGACAAGGATGTGATTCAGAATCGATGATCAATTGAAACCGACGTTGATCGGGAGAGCGACGGCACTTCCCGCGCGCGCTTCGACTCAGCGTCTCGGTACAACTTTGGCTTATCCACCGACCCGCAGCGCTGCAGTCCAGTAGGGCCCCCCTACTGGTGATTTAATGAACTTATCACATCATAAATGCTGTTTGCATATCAACCATCTATTGGCACGCACTTTATCATGACCTGGTTGTTACGTTTTTCAAGAACACTGTCATTCGCTATGCTATTGACTCTCGAGAGTCGCTCGAAGGTGCAGTTACACCACTCTGATCGACGTGAAGCAAACTGCTGCTTAACATAAATTACACACTACTTCGAGTTGTAAACCGCGGGGAGTTGGGGACTATCGATTCTCGAGCAGCCGACTTTACAACTTGGACATCAGCTTTCAATTCACAGTGAGATATGAGGATATGAAAAGACTGCATAGGATCTTCTGAAGACACCCCTTTGCATACACTTATCCTGCGTCACCAACCGTAGCTGCTTGTAGCCCCTCCTGTGGAAAAAGGAGGGAGAAATAGCTGACGCACCTTGAACTTTGATGTCACGGGATAAATCGATGGTGGCTGGCGTGAGTGTAAGATTCCTCTCACCATCTTGAATCTTCATCATTGCATTTGCTTTTAAAAACAGATAGACCGTCATCAGCATGGTGATCACCGCAAGCAAATTGAGATATGATGCTCATTTTTCAGCTTGAAGTGCGTTTTGACCACAAGGTCCGTAATATAATGATGTTATCACCTCAGGTGTCGAAACAAGACCTGAACATGGTTTCACAGGCATACTTATAATAAAGCTATGAAACATGAAATTCCATTCGCTCGCCGCTGCCTCCCTGAGAGTTTGCGTGTACTTCGTTGAAGTTGCATTTCAGTTCTCTTTCCTGTCCTCCGAGTCATCATTGCACTTGCCCTTGTAATGACAGCGGCCATAGAAGTTAGAACTTGCACCTCGGGCGATGACCGATCTCGTACACAAATTGAGATTCACCGAGGGTCATTGTCATCAGAGTGCCCTGGGCTATTTTGGAAGGGAACGAATGAAGAAATGGATAATATTTGTAACAGCCACCACGCCCTACGACAATCAGCACTTGACGTTATGGTTATGCTGTTGGTACTGAGAGTACTTACATTCTTTCTGACCTGCAGGTTTCTGCGGCATCATATTGCTATGATATCTTGAGTCTCACAGGACGCTTTGCAGCTGGTGAGCGTGCCAATTTGCTATCACAATACGCTGATACTCGGTTGGGATAGTGATATATTCATTTGTGATAATTGGCATTGGACTGTGGTCACAATGCGTTCCACATCATACGCTTCCACAAGTTCCCCCTTCACGCTGGCCAGTCTCGTAATTAATCCACAGATGCGGTGACACGATTTGGTCACCGTAATTGTGCTGTGGGTGCTTAAGACAATCAGAGATTGGCGCGTCCACAGCTCATTTTCTAAAGATGTGTGGTCCTACCAGACACCTCTTAAGCAGTGCGTCTACCTAATCCCCTCTTCGCATCGTTTCCTCCTCTTAACTGGTCATTTCTATGTTTCCTGGTGATCACCCCTGGCTAGGCCCAAAGATCACCCTAAAGTTGATCACTCCTGCATCTCTATCAGCACCCCAATTATCGATTGCTTTGCCCGACATGCCCGACATCATGCCTCTCCCTATCCCCATCCCTCCCATCTCTGAGATTGCGATGGATACAAACACAGCGGATCTGATTTCAGATCGCTCAGATTTCTTGTCCTCTTCTCGCTTGAAACCGGCCGACCCCCCAGTCCCCACTCACGCCTTCACACCTCTATGCACAGCAGAGGTGTCCACCCCGCCAATACCACAGCTATCAATCGTGAACGGTCCCTTTCGTATTTGGCGCCATTTGTCGACGGGAGGTTTTGCCAGGGCTATGGGAGCTGAAGACATAGCATCAGGTCGCTTGCTTTGTCTAAAGGTTTTTAGGAAGGACCAACTCAAGCACGGTGGCACAGGAGAGGGTCTTCTGAATGAACTGGAGGTATACAAGCGTCTGGTGTCCTCGAGGGAGTGTTGTCCTGCAACGATATTCCTGATGGAATTGGAGATGTCCTTTCAGACAAAGAGAAATATTTGTTTCGCAATGGTATGTGCTTCTGCTCTATGCGCCATTTGAGCTGTTTGAATGCGTTGCGAATTCCTAGGATCTAATGACGAATGATCTGATGCATTATATGGACAAACATTCTGCATACTGCCTCCAGAATGCTCGCAGGTGGAGTGCGCAACTGGTAAGTAGGTGTCGTTCTTATTTTTTGATGTCTCACCGCTCTGGCTTTGAAGGCGCTTGGCATCAATGCTCTGCACACCATGGGCATCATTCATCGCGATATAAAATCAGAAAACATTCTAATCGACGTACAACAGAACGTGCGCATCGCCGACTTTGGGCTCAGTTACATCGACGAGGAGCCAAAGCCCTTGGATCCAAAGCAGGATTATACATCAGACTTAAAGGGAACTATTAATTGTATGGCGCCTGAAGTCCTGCGCAACAGGAAAATCACAGATCCTGTGAAGTATGGCACGCCTGTAGACTGGTGGGCGTTCGGATGTGTCCTCTACGAGCTTATGTCGTCGCCGGACCATAAGGCACGTATTGTGTCTTGCTTAGTCGCCATCTTACTGATATCACCCCGCCAGGAGCTCTTTGATTCGTTGGACGCCATAATGGAGTATGTTTCTTGGCACTCCGAGCATTATGGAGCATCCGACCTGTTCCCTGCGTTTGATCGGCTTGATTCACTTGTGGCAGATTTAGTTGTAGGAGTAAGTTTTGTATTATGTTATAACTCTATCACTTACCTTTACTGTGATAGTTGCTCAATCCCATTACCACATTACGGTACGGGTTCCTACAGGTTACAAATCACCGGTATTTCTCGAACAGTGATGGTACATCAGAATTCCACGATGCTTGCTCTCGCGGTAGGTTAAGTTCGAACTGTCTGCAGTGAAGATCATGCTTAAGTTTATTGCAGCTCTCCAGCGCGAAAAACAACCACATCTGTTGCCGAACTTGTGGGATGAGCAGACTCGATCAGTAAAGATCTGGTGCGCCCTGCCTTCCTGGCGGCCGACGTACATTTCAAATGTGGATTGGAAGAAGCCCCGGCCGTAGATTGTTGCTTTCTTAGGACACCCTCCACCTTGTAATTATTTATTTGCGAATTTCTCCTTATCAGGCGCTTAATTTCACTGCGCCTCCCTGCTTTCTTGGTACAAATAACTCCAGATTATACACCTCAGCGCCCGTAGTTCCGACCCATATATTGTTCACATATATCTTTCGCATTCTTCCTTCCATTGTTGACCTTCTCAAGAATGGACTTAGGTTTCACTCTACAATGATAGCTAGTTCGAAAGATTGACCAAGGTATAAAGAAAGCTGGGCGCCCAGTTGCTGGAGTATGGTGCCTGACCCGGGCTGGATCCCCAGAAGGTGTGTTGACCGCGGCCAAAACACCCACATATTGGGCGATTTGCATCTGACCACTTGCAACCTTTGTTCCCTTTATTCTGTCTCTAATTGATTCTCACAAACTCACGGGAAGTCCAGGATCTCTGACTCAGAACAAGTACTCGATGCCTCACATTCAGCTGATCGTGACAATATTCACCGACAATATTCGGCATCCGTGCTGTCTTTAACCTACTCGCTGACTCGATACGTTCTGCGAGACAAAACAACTAGGTGAATTGTTTTCAGTTCATGTTCATTGAAGTACTCCGCCCTGATGCATGTCAACCAATGATACCTATAGCCTCAAGCTCACAAATGCCTTAGTGGTACAAGGCGTATCACAACAACAACTAGTTCAAATTTACCATGCGCACTTTTGATGAAGATGGCCGATGTAAAATATCAATCCAGGTGAACCGTTATCCTCATGTCAGCTGTCTAGCCCCAACTGAATATGTTTGATGATCAGTGGTCATGGGATGGCAATCAGGTTTTGCGCTGGGTTCATGTTCATGAACACGTTGAGGTGGTCTGATCCTATACGTTGCTTTACTGTCACGGTGAGGGTTCTGATATGTCTTGACCAAGTACTCGTCGTGATCTGGGTTTATGAGAAAAAGGTGCCCGTCGGCGATTGTTTAAAGGTAAATTGTTCTGCCAGTATAGAGTACTGTTACAAAACCCGTTTAACAGTGAGTATCAAACAAGAACCATGTTATATATGCTTGAGCTTTGTCCCTCAGGAAGTGTAGACGCTCTGGGATAGGGGCGTGGTCGCCAGAGTCGGTGTTTGGGATAGGGAGTAGATATTGACCATCAAGCTGACGGTGTACATATTGAATTTTCGATGGTAAGATGCATGTCCAGGGAACGGCCTTACATACCTGGGTCCTGCAAGCCTATAACCAGTAAAGTCTGAATCCATAACCGCAACATCAGCCTTACGGGATATTAATGATATGATACGCACGACGAATATCATGCCAAGGAAGCAGGTTTCTTCAAATCAGATGGCATCAACTGCTTTCTATAGTTTGATCTCGACGATGATCGATCGACGATCAGTAGACGCGTCGCGAGTCCTCACGTGATAAAAACCAGTCGCGTTCCATGACAGGGGAAATATAATATATAATCGTGAATATGTAACATCATCGTGGAAGTTCGTCAGGATATCGTGCTTTTGTGTATAAAGGAGATAGAAAGAGAGCTCAGAAGAAAAACTAAAGAGATGGAAGGAAGGAAAGTGGTGCGTCGCCGAGTGCAATAAACATTCAATAAAACAAGGAAAATGCTAAGCTACAGCGACGCGAGTAAGAAAAGAGGTGTATGTATCGCAATACTTTTAGCCGCAAGATGGAGATTGCCAGTGACGATCGACGTGTATGGATGCATCCATAAATGGGAGAAACCCTGCCTGAGGATGGTCAGATACTTTGTTGGGAACTAACGTTAACAAAGGGACGCACCATGAAGGCATGCGACCATACCGCGGAGGAATGGGAAGAGTGAGAGGAACATGCGAGAGTAGCTGCTTCATATAGAACAGGCCACACTAGAGCAAGAAGTAATAGAACGAGGCAATAATGTCAAATTGTAACACAGAAGCGATTACTAGAAGAGTTTTGATGCAGGAACATACGTGGGATGAGATAGAGGACAAAGGGTATCATCATCAAAGTTTGCCAATACACTTGGGCGTTGAAAGTCATGTTAGATATGTAGGGTATATCGGGCATGGGAAAGCGTAACAGATGCAGAATGGGTGAAGGGTCATGATGAGGGCAATGCGGAGGGTGGAAAGTGAAAAAGATCGCATAATCGGCCAAAGGCGCCATCGAGACGTAAAGCAAGGATGCGATAGAACTTGTGGGGTAGTGCACAACATTGGGATATGAAGTGCGTTGCATTGACCTGTAATAGAAAACAGGAGAGCTTGACCAGCATCACAACGCTCAGAGAATTTGTGCTCGCGAGCCTACTGCTCTCTTGTCATGTTCCTCTTCCTCGTATCCCATGTACCCACTACCCTACAGACCACCATCCAAAACGCCCCGAACATCATTCACTTCAGCAAGGTCCGCAAGGAAAGGACAAAGATCAGTGAGTTCTGTGTCATGTGGGTCATTAAACCACGATGACACAGGGACCGCGTTGTTGGGGTGAAAGATGTATGATGCTGGAGAGTTGTCCAGAATAATGGTATCTGCAATAGGACGGCCCAATTGGGAGAGATCCTATATAGAGCACGTTAGCGACGAAACATACAGGAAAGATGCGTTCATTACCTTTACATAGTTCCCCTTGTGATTATAGCAGCTCTCTCTGAATAGTCGATGTGACACGACTTGATGAATGTCCAGCTTATCTAGAACTGGGTCTGCATACTGCACACGATAAAAATCAGTCGACAATATCAGGGAGATAAAAATAACCCCCTCGGACCTTGCTTAAGCTGGCGGTAAATACCACCACCTCATAAATTTCGCCCATCTTCTTCAGGAAATTATCAACCCCCGGGCGCTTGATCACGTATACATTGTGCCAATGGTACTCAATTTCCACTGGAACAACGTAATCCGCGTGTTGAATAGACTGTAGAGCGGCCGAAAACGTGTCAGAAGCAGCACTAGATCGAGAAGCCGGAAAATCTACCTTGAAACTGCTGTGTACAAGAGTCTCATCCAAGTCGAGAACGAGACACTTGCGCCCCACGTGGTGGGGCGCTATCGGCGGCAGGAGCGGGCGCAGTTCGCCATCCTTATTTTAAAACCGAATTAGTGGTTAGCGTCACCAAGAAGTCCTAATAAAAACTCACGGGCCCTATTGGAATACCCGCACCTCCATTGAGGATCAGAGCATCTTCGTCATCTTCCTCCATCGGTTCAACTTCTTCTACTTCGGGCTCCTCCGATTCTCCATGGCCCTCCTCATCCGTGAAGCTACCTTCTGAATCAGTTGCTGTATGCGAGGTGTCTCCAGCATGTGATGGAGTACCCGCAGAGGGTGTGTGTGATACATCTACAGGTGTTGATATTGAGGGGGAGAAGATGTCTGCACCAGTCGATCCTGGAGGTTGGACTGCTCCGCTAGTCATCCCCTCTGTTTCGGATATTGGGAGAAGAGCCTTGGTTGGCGTGGGGGGCACAATAACCTCGATTTCTGCGGGGTCGGTTTCCGTTGCAGCAGGGGACACCTCCACCACAAGATTTGGCTTCTCCCGTTCCTGCTCCGTAACTTCAACCTGCTTTTCGCTGGGCACACTGGTATCGGCTATGGGCGCCGAGACACCATTGGCCGCCTCGGTGGCCTTGTGTCGCGTGGTGTCATCGACATCAACCTCAATCGCATGTGTACGATCGTTGGGAGCAACACATGGCACGAGTTTGCGCACGAGTTTGACGATGAATGATTCTTTTTTCTGAGAACCTCCGACAGACTTGTTTTCATCTCTAGAATGATTATTCGAAGCAGTCTTCTCTCGTGCAGAGCTAGAAGAAGCAGTTGAAGATTTAGTAGTTTTTGATGCAGGTTTGACCTTTCTGGAAAATCGACGAGCGGTGCTAGACGTAGCGCTGGTAGAAGTTGTGTTCGGGTGAGTCTGGGTTGTTGTAGCTAATGAGCCCTTGTCCTTGTCCTTGTCTTTCTCCTTCTCCTTCTCGCTAGGCTTAACGTTTTCGCGTTCGCCTGGTAAAACGAAGGTGGAAACGGTGTTAGAAGGGTTTGGGTTGACATCCTTGTCCGCTTCCGAAGACGATGTGGGTGACTGTTCGTGCGCTTGCGCACTAGTGTCTACGCCTGTAGAGCCATTCCCGATGGCTGGCGTCTGAGAAACAATTTGAGACGCCGGCTCGCGCGTCTGACCGTCCTTGTCGTCCGCTGGTGGCGAGTCTTGGGGTGCCATGGGATGGAAAGCTAGAACAGGCTGTAAAATTAATTGGAAACTTTTCGAACCGAATAACAGTAATGATGCTTGCGGTATTGAAAAAGCTTTTGGGTATGCTGGGGAAACGGAAAGAGAGGAAGGATGAAGGACGATTGAAGGCGAGGGAGAAGGCGGCCAAGCAACACACCACAACAACATGCGGATACTGTCTTGCTTGTACGTTATCCTGGTTCACACGCGGTAAAACGCACGCGGTCTATATACAATACTTTGCATCAAATCATTTATTATTTGATAGACTCCGCGGGCTGGCTTGGAGGCAATGCAGTCTGTAATGCTCTCACTCAGGCGGGGCTAGGGGTACTTCGGTTGTAAGAAATTGATATATGTAGCATGACCTGACTCCTTCAGGGATCCTGTGAAAGCCGAGGTGAATGAACTTGAATTCAATAATAAATAAAAATCTTGAATCTAGACCATATTTCATTTTGATGCAGGGTCCCAACTCAATCCAGTCGTAACTTAGGTAGTTTGAGTCAGTCTTGAGTATATACATGAATCACAACAATGCAAAGAACTTCACAAACACGTCTCAGTCCATCATTGGTCCTCCTCGTCATCAAACCCAGTCTCAAACAAGTAATTGGCCGCGAGTTCCTCATTCTTATCGCACGCCAGGTATGCCTCAGCAGCTTTCTGGCGCGAGAAACCCAATGCCTCCAACTATAGCCACATACAATCATGAGCGCAAGTCCAGGATGCGTGTGGACGAACTTACTCGACCGATTGCAGCCTGCTCCTCCGGCGTAATATGTATTACTTGTGCGCCGGGCGGCACAGCACCATCACCTTCAGTGTCGTCACCTCCATTGAGTAATTGCATCAATGCTTCAGGGTTACTTTCAAATAGTTGTCCAAGGTGTGGATTTTGCTCCATAATTTGCTGAACCAACGGCGCAAGCAGATTTGGGTTGGTTTGGACCAGCTGGCGCAATTGCTGAAACTGGGGGTGGTTTCGAAGGGCCTCTAGGTCAATTTCGCCAGCTCCAGCTCCCGCACCGGCAGTTGCTGTGCTTCTACCACCAGGCTGTTGTTGTTGTTGCTGTGCAAGCTACGTGCACATTGATGAGGGTACGATTGAAAAAGAAATCAGAATACTAACTTGGAACAAATTCTGGGGTTGGCCAGTTGGGGCAACTGGGGCAGGCTGGGCTGCAGGTGCGGCGGATGCAGGTGCGGGTGCAGCAGGAGTAGTAGGTGCTACACCCCCCGTCTGTGCTGGTCGCGCAGCAGGACCTGCTGCTTCATGCATGAGGTGCGCAGGAATGCCCTATGGTTTAAATTAGTATCAGACAAATAAGATAAGTGGCATTAACTACCGTCATCAAGTATTCGACAGCACGATCAGGGTTATTAAAACTGGCTCTCAGCGCACGAATGACTTGATCGCGTTCGAAGCCCATCTCAACCATATTACTGATTGTCGACTGGAGCGCTTCTCCAGTCAAAAAGCTGCCGTCAGCCGTTACAGGTGCTGCTGCGGTGGCCGCAGAAGGGGCAGGTGGCACAACAGGTGCTGGTGCTGCAGGAACTGATGATAGAACTTGAGGTGCTGCAGGTGCCGGGGCCGAGGCCGAGGCGGGTGCGGCAGCCTCGGGTTGTGGCGTCGATGTCGAGGCAATTACCGGGGGAGGTTGAGCTGGCGTTGGTTTGGACTGAAGATCACGGTGAATTTGACAGCTGAGACGGATGCAAAGCACTGCGAACCTTTGATACCATCAATACCAAAAAGTCCTTTTCCTTGATCTCGCACGACGCAACCGTCTTGTCATCTGTAAGAATCTTGCCTGCGATACCGGATGAACACTATGATGTTGTGAAATGACTGTAAGGCCGTACCAGAAAAGATGAGCTTTTGGCTCTCTACAGAATGGCCCTGTGTGTTGGATATCTTCTGCTTTAAATCCGCGATGGTCTCTGACCCCTCGGCTTCGAGCTTTTACTCGCATAAGGGATTATTAAACACAATAGATAACGTTACACACCTGGAACATCTTCTGCTGGAGCGTCTTTATCGTTAACTTCATAGTGGGAAATAATCTGATACGGCTGAGATCAAGGTTTGGTCTTTGAGCTTGTCGATGTCTTACCGATGAGTGATGAACTTCAAGAGCGGACTGACGCGTTTTAATCTTGTCACGCTTCGTGATGATATGTTGTCACGTCATGTCACAGATTGGGGTGTGCGGGGTCCTTCTCGGTTCTGGTAACCTCCTGGCTCAGTGCAGTTTCCCTTGTGGCTAGGACAAAGTTATAAGCTTGGGCTGCCTGGCTGCCTGCAGGCCTATTTCCATTCACTGCCCCAACTTGATAGTCATCATGGAACCACAGCCAGGCGACGATTATCTGCGCAGAATCGCGACATTCATCAGAAACAATGAGATGGGACTCGCAGAAGCTGGTTTCGTCAGACGAAGGCGTATACAGCGTCGGCATTCTACCAATAACACCTCTATCTTCAATCTTGCTGGTTGGTTTTCCCATGATTCACAAACGCCATCACCTGCTCCTCCGAGACCCGTCACGTTCACTATCGACACGCACAGGCTATTCTACGTCCTTATGCGCTTAGAGGCACTCGGAATTGACATTGGGACATTAGACGTGAAGGTTGACAATCCCTCGAAACCGATGCATTACACGCATATCGATTTGTACCCTAATTCTGACCATTCCGATACGCTGTCTCTCGCGTCATTTCGCTCGTCCCTTTCAGCTGTATCCGGTCTGTCACTTGGAGTAGGGTGGTGGGGAAGACAGGAGCTGCAAACCATCGACGCGGAGCTCAAGTATATTTACAGCTCTTTTACAAAGCTCCCTGCTCTTTCCATCAGGGCACCGGGTCCGAAAGTCATCGCCGAACTCGCAGGTGAACCACCCAATCAGAATGCACTCCCACTTGACGCATTCAAGAATCTTCAAACCTTAGAGTGCGTCGACATAGACCCACGGACATTACTCGGGTGGGATAGGCTGGCAGAAAGCCTGCGGAGCTTAACAGTCCAGCGCAGTGGCCTGGAGGACGTCACTGACATCTTCATTGGTGCCGTGTTGGATGACCAGGCTCGGAGAGATGGCACCACGAGTGACTCGAGAAGCAGGCGGATACCTCGTTCACAACGCTCTTTTCAGAGTACTCGCCTACCTGAGTCCGTTCCAGAGGACGATGAAGACGGTTTAGCACCTCCCATCCCTTCACCTGCCGCTCCCCTCTCGCCCTATAAATGGTCGTTATTGAAGCACCTGTCGCTGGCAGATAATGCTCTCACTTTTCTTCCCACCGACCCGTTACCGTACCTCACCTCGCTTAGCCATCTCGACCTATCATCTAATCTCCTCGTGTCTATCCCGCATGGTATTGCTATACTCCACAACCTCATCTCCCTCAACCTCTCCGATAACATGATTGATTCAGTCCTTGGTATCTATACGCATCTTGGCCAAGTTCTCAACATCAATCTCTCCCGCAATCGGCTTGAATCTATTTGTGGCTTAGAGCGTCTAATGGCGCTTGAGCGCGTCGACTTGCGTTCAAACCACATAGAGGAGAGCACTGAGATTGGGCGATTAGCCACATTACCTAACATCGTGGAGGTATGGATCGAAGGAAACCCGCTCACCGAGTACGAGGACAACTATCGCACTGCATGCTTTGATCTTTTCCTGAAGGAGGACAAGAATATCAAGCTTGATGGGGCCTCCCCTGGGTTTTATGAGAAACGCGGTCTCAGTGCACCGCTGTCTGACAAGCCGTTATCAATAAAAACGGTTGAGACTATCCCCTCCCCACCTATCGTACCAGTAGGCAGTCCGAAGGCACCCTCTCCGACAAAGCCGCTTGACGTCATGGGCACCCCACCATCGGGACCCTCGTCATCGGCTCGTGGTTCTCCTCTGCTAACAGGTGCTCCTGCAGGGAAGAGAAAGCGGAAAGTCAAACGCATCGTCGACCTGACCCCCGTGGATGGAACAGGTGAGGCACTTCTTTCAATATTTGCTATTCAACAGACTTACGATGCACAATCTCATCCCTCGATTAAAGGAGGCACTGTGGTAGCCCCAGGGATCTCTGTTCGCACGGCGAGCCCGCTGCGCTCACCTTCTGCCACTGTTCGTATACCACGTCCACACTCGACGAATGGCAAGTCGAGCCACCGAAGAGTGAGCACAGTATTTGACCCACCAGATGAGGGTCAGAGTCAGAGTCAGATACGAGATGCAGAGCTCTATCGAGCACGGATGCAAGCCCTGCGTTCTGACATGGGAGATGGTTGGCTAAAGGTGTTCAGCCAGAGTCAAACGCCATCACCTGGAGTTGCTGCGGGTTAGATTTCTTCTCATGTTGGTGATTTAGTAGGATATACCGATCTTGCATGTATTCCATCGGTCTGGACTCTGGACTCCTGCATTAATATTGTACTATCAATAATTCCACTACATATCGTTACGCTGGCCGTGGTCCCGTGGCTACTTAGCTCATATTTTAAGTTCTTCCGCATTTCCGGTCAGGAAGCACGAATAAAACTAGAAATATAGTGTGTATCAGAAGCAGCTTTCATTTCATACTCGAAGCGGTGGTTGTACTTGGAAGCCAATTGGGAGGTGTTCGGGGTCTGGAATGGCGTGTGTTTACATCCAGCTTTTCCTGGTTTGCCTACTTTCAGTCTCTTGATATCATTGCTTGTGGCACTAAACCCGCCTCTGTCGCTCTTTACTTTTGAATCTATATATCATCATGGGAGCTAACTTGTCAAAGGCGCTTGGTGAGTGTTTCGTTGTCGAAACGATTCCATTGTGTGTAATTCCACTGAACGGCATGTCTAACAGGCAGGCTGTTCGGTAACAAGGAGATGAGGTTGCTGATGCTTGGCCTTGACGCCGCGGGAAAGACTAGTGAGCTGACTTCGTTGTTCGCTTGCCGTGTTGAACATTTTGCCGCAGCTATTCTTTATAAACTCAAGTTGAACCAGTCCGTGACCACCATACCTACAGGCAAGTACCCGTGTATTATGGTAAATTCGAAAGCTCATAGTGTGCGTTTAGTCGGCTTCAATGTGGAGACCGTCACCTATAAGAATGTGAAGTTCAATGTCTGGGATGTTGGAGGCCAAGACAAGATCCGACCGCTGTGGAGACATTACTACACAGGCACCCAAGGACTTGTGTTCGTCGTCGACAGCCAAGACCGAGAGAGAATCGATGAAGCAAAACAGGAATTGCATCGCATATTGAGTGATCGAGAGATGAAGGAATGTCTGCTGCTCGTGTTTTCGAACAAACAGGATCTTCCCGGAGGTACAGCGAGTCGTTCTCATACTTTTGGATAAAGGCTCATTTGTTTTCTAGCTATGTCACCTGCCGAGGTGACAGAAAAATTGGGTCTTCACCGCATGCGGGATCGCTCTTGGTATGTCCACCCAAGGTCAGTATTCCGTTCACTCCAGAAGAACGTTGCTTATTCCATGTACCGCAGTTGTGCCACGACGGGTGAAGGATTATTCGAGGGCCTTCAGTGGCTGAACCAGAACGTGAAAAAACGCCAACCATGAACGATGCAGCAGAATACGCAAGACCTTGATACCCCCGTCCATACCTCCCTACTTCGGTACATCTCGTCTTCGCCTCGTTCACACCCACGTTATGCTCTCTATTATGGCCTGCACGACTCCGCATGTATGACAGACTTCCTATTCTATGTTTGAGCTTGTCTTCTTCATCCAGCCCTGCACTTTTGTTTTGCTCGGTTCTAGATACATCTGAGCGTTTTTCTGTTCTTCGGGTGTCTTTATCTCTGCATCTTAATGGATGGTTCTGCTTTTGATGCATCCTTCATACATGATTACCGTATAATTCGCCATATGGGCATAGCGAGCAATGTGGATGATAACACGGATATAATTGTATTCGCCAAGTTGCTGAGTCAATGTAATACCCAGGAACAACGACACATGATGACCTCTAAATGTCGTGCTCGCTCCAAGCCCACTCCATCCTCATGGGAGTACTCCACCTCTTGCACATTGATTTTCTCTTGAATTAACATGCTATCGACTTTGCGATCGACGGTTGCCCAACAAGCTAGAGGATTTGCGACGAGCAACATTGCTGTTGACGGTTTTACTGGCGCAGTGGGAAATACACCATTGGTGAGGAGGTCGCCGCGCAAAGACAGTGGAATCCTTTCTAACGCCATGGTCAGATCTATCTTAAGACGCTCTCGGAGCAGACAGGAAGCAAGATATATGGGAAGGCCGAATTTCAAAACCCTGGAGGTAGCATTAAAGACCGTGCTGCTGTCGGCATAGTTCTGGACGCGGAGGAGAAGGGTCGGTGAGTGGGAGTAACACATCACGCAATATCTGTTCACGTCAAATATATATGCAGCATTAAACCCGGTGGAACCATCGTCGAGGGTACCGCAGGCAACACTGGTATAGGTCTTGCCCATGTTTGTAGAGCCAGGGGTTACAAATGTGTTATATTCATGCCTAACACTCAGGTGAAGTAAAACCAACCACATGGCTACTGTCTCCGCTGACACTGTAGTACTTAGAGCCAAGAGAAGATTGACCTTCTCAGCATGCTCGGTGCTGAAGTGCACCCAGTACCTGCAGTTCCCTACGAGAATCCTTTGAACTATAACCACCAGGCGAAGGAATATGCTGAAAAGCTTGAGAATGCCATATGGACAGACCAATTCGACAATACCGCCAATGCGTACGCGCACTATATTTCTACTGGACCCGAAATATGGGAACAGACGAAGGGTGACATCGACGGGTTTATATGCTCAACTGGTACTGGTGGCACTCTGGCTGGAGTAGGCAAGTATCTGAAGGAAAAGAGCCCCAAGACGCAGATATGGCTCGCCGATCCGCCTGGCAGTGTTTTGTATAAATATATCTCTACCGGTGGAACGCTCGTTGAGCGTAGCGGAAGTTCCATCACAGAAGGTTAGACTTTTTCTATCTATCTAAAGCCGTCATGGCTGGACTTTCTATTTTGCAGGTATTGGTCAAGGCCGTGTCACAAACAACCTGGGCACATTTGTCAATGACCTGTCGGGAGCTCTGCACATACCGGACGAGAAGACAATATCCATGGTGTATCAACTTCTTGATAGCGAAGGCTTGTACCTAGGTGCTTCCTCGGCGCTGAATGTCGTTGCAGCTGTAGAACTTGCTCAAAAGCTAGGCAAGGGTGAGTACAGAGTTCAACTACATTTCAAGTTACCTATGTTAAAGCTCGACTCTATCTATCAGGTTCCAAAGTTGTGACTGTACTATGCGATGGTGCATATCGATACCAGAGCCGTTTGTTCTCCAAGAAATGGCTAGAGTCGAAAGAGCTAGGAGATGCTATACCAGAAAGCCTGAAGAAGTATGCAGTTCTAGATTGATCCAATTGATGTGATTACATTGATCTATTATCTTGTCGCAACTCTGGGCATGCCAATATGAATTAATTCTGCCAAGGGGCTCAGAGATAAGCTATCATCATGTCAGTCCGTTTATGAGGTTTTCATTGCAAAGGATTGTCGATGCAGTACACGCCTTACGTCCCCACCTGCTAACTTGGCAACCATAATGAATAAGGTCATACATTCATATGATGGAGTATGAGATTACTAGTAGGTACAGCGGATTATTTAAGTATACAACACTGCTTGATTGCGCTCGTATTCACTTTCAGTTGGGCAATTTTTACGAAGGGAGTCATACAGCAGGGGCCAGTCTGAGCCTTGAGGCTTTCGGCCTGGAAGACCATCTTGTGCGTGGCCATCGGACACCATGTTTCTTGTCGGTCTTATAGCGCGGCAGGTATTGTTGTCGAGAAATGTTACAGTGTTCCGTTGCTCTTCTTATCACTTAATGACCGATTACTGACCGGGACCTCTTGAATTCCATCTAATATTTGTCGAAGAGAATAAGATTTACACAACGGGGGTTTCGACAATTTACCACAATTTGCCACCAGTGAAATTACATTCGAAATGCAATGTAGAGCGTTCCAGGCTAGGTCTAGATCTGCTTTTGATTGACATTTTGCAAGAGGTAAAAACGTCCAAACCCCCGATATGTTAGGCTAGTGGCAACGATTACAATCCCATGGTTCACGATTGGTGCTTGTGTCCTGAGGAATCTGCGATCCATCAGAGTCTATCATCCGCGGACGCACTGGATACCGCTCATACGCTGGTGTTCAGGGCGCACTTTCCAACGTCCATTTTTTCACCTGACAACGATACGCACTGTGAGAAGTATCACTGGTAAAGAAAACCTCTTTTGAGTTGTACAATGCAGCAAATAACACGACCTGAGCTAATTTGCGTTATTCTGATCAGATATGTCAACGTCAAGACTCAAAGAACGGCTAGACTTGCTGGTACTACCTGGCCGTACTAAGCACCTTCTGTGTTAGATGCCTTGCTTCTCTTCAGTGATGTTTGATTCACAATTCCTCGACGAGGGATCATCTCCTGAAGTGAACAGTCACCTTATCCCCAAGCCTCATGTTGGTTTCTTCAAGTGAAACCCCCTTCATCTATTTCAATGTTGTCAAATAGTCCAACAGAAAAGAGATAGGCTTGACTCGGAAAAATGTCGCCATAGAATCGTGACATGAATCGTAGTGAAGCAGATAAATCTCACGTAATAGTACTATCTGATATTGCAAAGTGCAGTTGGTCCTGCCTCAAGGAATACCACAGTTGGAACTTCTAAAGGAACGTGCCAATCATTGAGAATGCCATTCCCTGCGAGCAGATGTGTGTGGGGAAGATCTCAAAGCAGTACACATATGATGTCCCATCGGTTCCTCCTGCATAGAAGATGAAGCAAGAGATGAAGACAGCGCCAAGAGAGTTTCCTATATGATCGTTTATTCGGCCCCCATAGCGCGTTTCAGGCTGAGGGTGATCATGCATCCAATCATTCCGACGACTGTATCGGCGTATAAGAAAGCAATAGGTACTACATAAGAGTGAAAGAAAACGTACTGAGGGGGCGTACCCATCCAACGAAATCTATGACCAAGGATACGAGGAGGTTCGCCATCCTTGCAACAGTGACATATAGTGCACCGAGGAACAAAAATAATCCCCCGTTAAAGCCCAAGTCATTATACAAATTGACCACGTAGTCTGCTCCGCATTGATCAGTGTGACGACAAGACGGAAAAGAACATTGGAGGTACTCGAGACAGCCATTGCACCAGTGGCTTGAGTAGAATATTGTATGGAGGACCCAATCATCGGTACCGGACGCTGGCTATCATCACCTGGCAGGCACCACCTTCAGCAATTCATGCATGCGAGTCCATTTCTGCTTGTTTTACCATCTGATGGAATTCTTTTTGGGCATACGAAACATTGTTGGCGTCCACAATACTTCTGTCGACATGAAGACGAGAAATGATATCCCAACTTTCTGCATGGCGTCCTTGCATGAGTACTTGATAAATTGATCAGCTGAGAAATCCTGAATAATTCAGCTTACACCAACATGGGGACTCGGGAGCCCACAGACTGCAGCAGGATAAGGCAAGGGGAAATACACATTAAAGAGTAAGAGGGAAGCGCCACCGAAAAAGGAGTCCAAAGTCAGCTTGCAATGGCGTATCCAGTGATGAAGTGTGCTGCGAGAAACATGCCAACATTGATCGAGCCTGTCTGAAGGGCTCCGCCAATGATGCAGCGGTGATAATCTTACGACCGTGCTTGTCACACACATACCCAACTGTGAGGGCTCCAAGAATGCCTCCAGCAGAGAATAGGCCGCCTATTGAGCCTTCGTACATGATGTGTTGTCAATGAGATTGAAGAAAACCAGGCTTTCGAAGGTATCGGAGATGACACCAAAAGCATAGCCGTATGTGAGACTTCCGAGGATCAAAACCTGGATATTAAAGGCAGATAAGGACCACCGCGCATAGTGAACGTGACCGAGGAGAGTAATGAAGGGACTCCGAGTCAAGTACTCACGGTATCAGACTTCTTATGTTCTATTAAAAACACCATATCATGACATGCCAGCAGAGCTAGCCAGTACTATGTCAACAAGATCAGCTGAACAGCACCGAAACGTATTTCGAATTGTTGGATTCTGTTAGACGCTCGATCGAATATCACTGGCGCCGGCCTGGACTCCGACTGACCGCTGAGAAATTTGCGGCTTTCGCACCTCACAAGCAATGCCACAAGATCAGCTAAATAATCACAGATCGGGGAGTCTGGGTTCAAAGTACTTACCAAGAAGAATAAAAAGGGTGCTGTGGTCCGCAAGTCGTCCGAGTCAAGGTGGTGTGACACATTTAAAGTTAAGAAGTGACAACACGCGTGACATACCGCGTTGTTGTTGTTGTTCAGTCAATTTCCCCTAGGAGCCCAAAGGACATCTGCTTTCATCCTTCGCGCCGTGATGTCCGAGTCCATTCCTCTCCAATGGATATCGCAGTACATCATAAATATAGCTGAAACATGTGGAAAGTCATTTAATGATATCCCTATCGAAGCCATTTCACCTAGAAAGAAGAAGAGAGTGCAAATACTCGAAGTACGCACTTCTATCCATTTTTGATGCTCAGTGCTGACTGCTGCAGTTTTTAACATATAACTCAGACGCAGAAATATGGGGGAGAGTGTCCGACAAGGAATACAGTATTCCCGTGTGTTTCACTAAAGACGCTGTGTTGCAATATATGAAGTGAGTTTCATACTTTGCTCTTGTCAACCGCGATTTGACGTGTTGCTGCAGGGATTTGCAAGGTCGCAGGCTCACAGAAGCAAAACACGCCATCTTTTTTATAGGACAGTTTCGCCCCATCTTCGTACGGATTCCTGTTGGGAACAATCGTTCGAATTTGAGCGAGGAACCTCATATCGCTCTAGAAGCTGGTGTTGTTAAGTTTGTTGGCTCTGGTTTAGGCGTTTTTGGCTCCCCGCAGGACATTGAGATGAACTCTCGAGTGAAGGCATGGGTCCGCGGACTCCGACGAGGTGGTGATGGTGGGTGAGTATCAATAAATCTTTGCACGAACACCTTCTGAAATGCAATAGGGATGTCTTGAAGCGTGCAGATTCACAACGCCAGGAAATCTGTCCAGCCATCAACCATGTGGAAGTACCTCCCATACTTCAAGTTCGGGAACCACAATGCAATCCATCCTGTATCGTGCCAGAGCGCCCTGTTTCAAGGATCGATCTGATGAGGGAACATCGCAAGCGCTGGGAGGTAAATATGTAGAATTTGTGACAATTCGTTCATTGAACCATGATTGTCAGCGTTTTGAGAAAGATATCTGGACATCTACAATGAAGCCCCGCATTGTCAGCAAAGTGCAAATGCCCGCCGGTGGTATGTGTGCAACTTAACACATTTCTCGTAAACTTAATTTACGCGTAGAACAACCTCAAATGGGCCAGCTGGTCGAAGAGTGTGTACCCCCTGAAACTGTGATTGATGGTAAGCCCCATGTTACAATCAAAATATATTAACAGGAGCATTGACTTTGACCGAAATACAGTCGTTAGGTCTCAACCCTGTACCCCGCCGCGCACGAGCACACCTGAGCGAGACATAAATGAGCAGACTACACCCAGAATATCAGAATGGCCTTCATCTGCGCCCGGAAGCCCCACTGGAGTGCTACCGTCTCCAGCTCATGACGGAGACAACAAGCTTCCAACTGACTGCGTAAATGCAGAAGCCTCAGCAGAAGAAAACGGTTCCATCCACGAACCATCCACACCCCCTACTACTTCGCCCCTTCGCCCGCCCACACCCGCGCAGCGCATCAGACGGATAGTTCTTCCTCCTTCCCCTTCAGATTCGTCCCCTATACCCGTGCCACCTTCCTCATTTCCCATGCCCATTCGTAGAAACATAAAACGAAGAGTTCCTTATCCCGGCGTGCCGTTGTTACCTGCTGATCACTCAGGTTCAACTCAGATTCTCGTCCCCAATTCTGATTCTTCCGGTACCCAATCTCAGTCTCAACCACAGTCAGAACCTTCGTCACAACTACACTCCCAATCACAGTCACATCGACCCCCATTTCCGTCCCAGCTGACGCAAGAATTCAAGCCAGGGCCAACGTCGACACCTGCCGTTAAACAGGGCGACACAGGCACAGATCGTGGAACTTCGCCGATGCTTCCATGTGACCAGCTCGAGAGTCATTGGGGTGGTGATCATGCTTCCTCTCCAGGTGTCATCAACTGGGACGTTCATGAGGGACTTGGTCATGGCGGTCATCAACCGTCCGACACCAATCCAGATGCGCACCAAATCCCAAAACAATCGACGGCTGAAGATCCTGATATGATGGCTGTTGACGCGGTTGCCAGCGTCGAAATTCCTGCTGTTGGGCATGCCTCACCCTCACAAGCACCCGAAGACCTATTGGACGAACACAAACACATAAGGGACAATTCACCACAACCCTCCAATTTGTCTATGCATTCGTTGTTCTCTGGTTCCCCTAGTCTTTCACTGTCACCACCCGAAGTCATACCCTCCATTATAACTCGAATAACCTCCCCACCTCTAGGCGAACCAACAAGCCGGGCCCCTTCACATGATGTGGAGGCTTGGAAGGCACCAAGTTTCATGAACTCTCGGAAGGGTAAAGGCAAAGCTATAGAAGTGCTTGACAAGACATCCGAGACGCACAAAAGAAGACGGGCGTCGCCCACATCTTCGTCTCCACTCGCTTCTCACAAGCGCAGAAAATTTGTGGCGGACGAAACGCTGGAATCTGGACCTGCAATACCTGTCAATACAGACGAAAGAGCAAGATCCACCGTCCCAAACGGCAAGAGGAACCACGCCGTCACATTGGATGTTACGGAGTCACACACAGAGAGCCCGAGTATCAAGCAATCATCTGCGCGTAGGACATCCAAAGGTCCAAGCCAAGTACTGGACGCGTCGCTCTCCCAGAACATCAACAAGAGGCGTAGGATACGTTTAAAGGGCTACCAGGTCGACTTTGAGAACATTCCCGCCAAAGCTGAATCTTCAGGTCCATTGATGACCATGGGATATTTGCGTACCAACTTGCTACGAACAGGAAGAATACGGACGCTTGGCGACGAGGTGACCAGAGACGGGAGTATATATATTAGGTCTGATTAATTCAACGTCCATAATGCTGTCGGATGGAGGGGATTAAAGTAATCGGCTTTAATGCTAATAGTAATAACTATCCTGTGATTGGTTCACACCAAGCGGGAATGACCACATTGTGCCGCTTCAGTCATTTTTCATATCATCGAGTCAGCAGGGTGCGGAGTGACTTGCCTTGTTTCGATGACGATGATTGAAGCACACATGATAGATGATGTCCACTGTCATACATTTTTGCCATGTATTTGAGGTGTCTGGGGTTATTAGATGACGGGCAGCCTGGCATCACCGACCCAGGTCCTGGTTGGTCCTAGTAGGAAATCTGTCACACTCATGCACATTTCTTGACACGAGAATGCTTGATCTCTGCATTCACACCAGCGACCCAGTAATTAACCAAGGCCCCTCTAAGAAATAGGAAAAGCGAGCGCCGTTGGACCGATGAGATGGCCAATGCGGCCGTGCACATCTGGCCGCTACAGTTTTGTAGTGGCGGAAACAGTCAATTAGTCAACAAATAATACCTAACACTTGAGCGCATCGTCATGTACTTTGGTGTAACGTTAAAACAGGGCAGAGGACAAATTAATTCGGACAATTCCCCAGATATGAGTGTCTCCCGCACTCAGGACTTCGTGACTATTCCTGTGATATCGCCACCAACAACCGCAGAAGATTTGAGATAATCGAGATGTCTGTTGACCTCGTCCCATTTCTTCTGGAAGACCACGCTGGTATTCTGATGGTCTCGCCGAGTTAGAATTCGGTCTATGCAAGGGAGGACAGAAAATATAATGCGAGCGACAGCTTCAGCATCCGTTACAACAGACTGGATCAAGTCCAATTTTTGTAGGGTGGTATGTTGAAATGTCTTGGCTGCGGGATCGATATCGATATTCACGGCGTCCATTAATATGCGCAGCGTATGCAAGTGGGGACATAGACGGAGCGCTGTGAATAGTCCGCGGAATGTAACTTCAGGTGGCATCTGCGAGTCCACTAATTCCAGCGAGCGGAGGTGCGGCCAATTTGACATAACTTCCAAGAGAAGGTGGTTGTCGATGTGGATGCAGTCATGCAGATTAAGTCGCACAGTCCGGAGATGGGTGAAACAAAGAAGTTGTGTGACCACTGCCAGAGAGTTGTATGAGGGCTCCTGGACTTTTGGAACATGGGAGACTATGCTAATATGTTCAAGAGTCTGCTTTACTTTGCACTGGGATAGCGCACGACAGAGTTGCTCGACCTCTGCGCAAGGCAAAACATCGGCAACCATCTCAAGCTCTTTAAGCGAGGGGAATTCTGAATGTTGCATGACTGTGATGGCGTACACAGCCGTGTTTACATTGAAAGAAAGAGTTGTGACGTTGAGGAAAGGCGCAAAATTGGCAATATCCCGGTCCAATGACCAACGAGAGGCACTGCGTGGTTCACGGACTGATACTCTGAGAAGGCTAGGGAGCTTGGATAGGTGCTTCCATGCTGTCCAGTCAAGAGGTGGACAGGACAGAGTTACAAGGCGCTCGCACAAACGGACACTGTCTGACAGAAGAGTCCGATCATCTGCTGACTGCCGTTCCCATTCAGGAACCTTGAAAGATAAGTGCTCCAAAGTAGCACAACGGGTCGCAAGAGATTTCAATTCCGGATTAATGACCGATAGGACGCAACGGCGCAACGTAGGGGACAGAAAGAGATACAAGTATTTATGTTGAAGACGTCGAACTATAAAAACCAGTGACAGCAGTCTCGGGAATATGCATGTTTCGATGGGAAGGAGTGAGAAAAGGTGAAGATCTTCGCTGCATGATATACATAATGAGCGCACACGGGCAGCGTGATCCAGAAATTGATGAACTTCATGTTCAGATAATGGTTCCACGCCGTCAGACCAGTCCCAGGTAAGCGGCTTGTTGGAAGCTCAGTGAGTCAATAAATAGGAAGTATGACTAGTCCGGACTGACCTTTGAACCATTAGGGTATATCAGTCGATGTAGCCTCGGTACACAACCTAGTAGTGGTGTTATCCCATCCAAATCAGCCCAAAGCAAATCCATCGCGGGCTCGTGGAAAGCTTTGCATGTCCTGGCGAGCGCTTCAAGGGATGGCTTCTTTCCAGCAAGCTGTGGTTCCAAATCTTCATTCACATGCGCAAATATCTCCGAGAAGACTTCGGGAATAAGCAGAGCCCGATGCATGAGTTGTGCGTTGAACTGTGGTCGATGATGCCAACTCTAAAGCAAGTTCCAATGTAAAACATGTACAAACAACCTTATTACTTGCGATCACGTGATCAAGACGCGACACGAACCTCTGTTAGCTTCTCGTCACACGTGCCCCATCCCTTGAACTTTTGCACCGCAGCACTAGTACTCATTTGATTTGCCAGCTCTACGATTATCTACGCCAGGAATGAAGCGCGCAACTTCGCGTAGAAAGCCAGTACCAAGTGTCAGCGGGGACGCCGACTGTCAACGACCATTCATAAGTCCAAACAACTCGTGAGTGCTCGAGACACTGACAAAAGAAAACATATTGATGCATATGCCTAGCGTGGAAACGCTCACTCGCCATTCAGTCAGTTCGCACCAATCTGCAAACAGGTAATGCCCTAGCGTCATACTACGTAAGTCACGTTCTGACCGTGCGCGACATCAGTGAAGCACAAAGTGCAGCGACAAACAGACCTCTTTCTT
>QLOO01003167.1:0-10617 GCA_003313855.1 Suillus sp. MG131 | reverse complement strand
ATTGTATCGGGAATGCTTTGATAACCAAGTTGGGAGGACGCACGGAGTTGATCATATGCCAATATGCACGAACACTATGCGCTGGTCCAAGGGCATGTCCTTGTCACTAGCCAACGAATGGACCGCTCGGTGCAGCGCTCGAGCAGCTCGCTTGGAGTTCATTGTGCCATCCTTGCAAAAATTCTTGTAAAACTCCTCGACTAACCGCTGCACAGTCGCATCGGTGACCTTCCACAATGTCCCAATAACACTCTTAACCCCAGCAAATTGCAGGCCAGCCGCCAGATGTATCACTTCATCAGGAGTACTCGACTCACCGACTGCGGTGTCGCAGGCAGAAAGAAATGCAAATTCATGACGGGATAGATCCGTTTGGGTGATATCGAGGAGCGAAAGCGATTGGTCGCGCATGAGCAAGGCCGAATTGAAAGGGTCCTCGTAGTCCTGTGTCCCGTGACACGAAAAATGGAGCCAAGTGTTGTCTTGCAGCGCGCGTAGCGCCCTCGACTTCGTTGCATCAACACTCGTTATCTTGGTGAAGGAAATAGCTGGAGGAGGGGGCAAAAGACTCCGCACTAATTCCAGTTCAGGCTCCACACAATCCAAAGTGAATAAAGCACCAGGTGGGTGATCCTGACCGATGGCAGCAAAGGACACTGACGGGGACCTGTCATATCTGCGAGCTTTTATCAGCGCAGTAAGCGATGGCGTATATGAAGAGATGTAGAGCTGTGAAAGGAACTGGCCATGTTTCCTGAACTCGCCAGCAGCGTGCAGCGGCAAGAAATTGAAGACAGACGTCGGGCACCACCATATGCGGGAAAGTCGTTCAGATCTGCCGAGAAAGTCGACCACCGGGCGGACGACGTCGTCCCACAACTCTATCAAGGCTTTTGCCAGCGATTCTGTGCTTGTGCGTTGAAATTTGATCACCAATGTTTGGAGTTTCTCAAGCTTGGTAGGGAGTCGAATGCTAGTCGGGGATTGCTGGTGTAGGACAATAATGGCATCGCAAGACGACTTGCTTGCAACAAGCACAATGATAGGTCCATCATGAGCTGCCTCTTGGAGATCGGCGAACATGGGAGGGAGTAGGAAGCGAGAGAAGCCCTCGATCTTCCGGATCTCTTCTACAACTCCATTCCAGTCCTCCACTCGACGTCTGTACCGGGTTTCTTCCGCTTCTACATCGACAATTGGAGTGCCATCTGCATGGCTCGCAGGTCTATCAAGGAGGGAGCTGAGGTCTCTGAATCTCTTCATCAGGGCCGCTGCGTGATCGCCGTGTGTCCGGAGACTGTCAAGAGGCGTACGGAGTCTTGTCATCTGGGTCCATATGACAGTCCTGCCTTGTTCCAACAACTCAACAGCACGACGCACATCACTACTACGAAGAGCACATGATGCAGCATCCACGGCAAGCGTGCTTGGGAAGTCCTTCATGGCACTATGACGAGATGATAACGAAGCCGTCGCGGACATGTAAGCATCCATAAGTTGCATGGAAGTCCCATATGCCTCCAGTTCAGTACCATGTCTGTGTTGATTAGCATGGCGAACCCAGCGTAGACTTTCTAGCAGGCGAAGTCGCAAGCCTCCAGGCACGAAGTTGGCTGCTGCCTTGAAATGATGCATAGCGACATTCAGACTGTCAGTATCTTCGCCTGGGCCGCCAGTGCTGTCAAGTCCTGAGCGATGGAACGACAGATAGACGGTAGCTAATGATCTATAAACATTTAATCGATGAGGATCATGTTGCGTCAACAGCGTCAAGGCACAGTGGAGGTTCTCTCGTGACTCATTGAGGTCTTCTGCATTGCCTTGGTGATGAAAGCGGGTGGAGAGTTGAAGAGCAAGATTACTCAATGACTTGGACCGACCTGTGTGACCGACGGGGTGCAAAGCCAGCGCTTCCCTCTGAAGTGCAATAGCCTGATCCAAGTCTTCGGCATTGCCTCGGTGATCAAAGCGGGTGGAGAGTTGAAGAGCAAGATTATTCAATGACATGGACCGATCTGTGTGACCGACGGGGCGCAAAGCCAGCGCTTCCCTGGCAAGTGCAATAGCCTGATCCAAGTCTTCGGCATTGCCTCGGTGATCAAAGCGGGTGGAGAGTTGAAGAGCAAGATTATTCAATGACATGGACCGATCTGTGTGACCGACGGGGTGTAAAGCCAGCGCTTCCCTCTGAAGTGCAATGGCCTGATCCAAGTCTTCGGCATTGCCTCGACGCTCAAAGCGAGTATCCAGCATTACGCTCAGACTAACAAGCAATTGGCTTCGACATCCATGCATGGCATTGTAGTATCCCAGTGCGTCGTAATGAAGGGATATCACTTCATCTAAGGCATGGGGATCGTCTCTTTTTACACACCACTCCGCTTTGTGAGCAAGTTGATTTGGCGAGAACGGAAGCATGGATGCAGTGGACCACTCTCGTCCATGGTCATTTGCGTCGATGCTTGCAGGCGGATGCAGAGCAGACGTCTCGATTGCAAGGAAAGCTGCTCTATGAATGTGACTGTTGGCGTGGCAGACATTGAGGACCTCGCTATCCGTCTTTAATGCCAACGTATCCATATCGCGGGATGCAAGCTATACATGAGAAATTGTCAGTATCAAAATGCCAGACTCCACTGATAACTCACAGTAGTGAGGGGGCAAAGAACTGCAGCATCGTCTCCATCAGAAAGTCGCTGCTCCAGTGTCATGAACAGTGAAGTACATGGGGATACAACTTCCCCCTGCTTGGGCTGAAAGATTATGGCTGTGGTACTCATTAACATCCGTCAGACACTATGTGTAAAAGATGATACCAACGATGGGATTTTTCACTGCGATCCAGTAATTCTCCGACGGAGATCTCAAATGTGCGGAGTAATTCTCCGTGACAGAGCATTGGGCCCAATTCAAATGAGGCATACACGCTGACCCGAACTTTAGAAGATGGATCGCATGGCCTAAAATCTTTCTCGATAGCTGTAGGAAAGACGGGGTTGAGGACAACTTACAGAAGAATGCGCTCACGCCATTCAACGACAGTCTGGTCTATGCGTACAGATTTATTGCTTGTTTGGTATTTGGCACCGTCAGCCTTGAAAACTACGTGGAAACCAGCTGGGATCCGTCGGAGACCGAGAGTGAGATCAGCTGCGCGAATGGCTTGAGGAACATTGTCAATTCTAGCTGGGCGGAGATAGATACCACCTACTGGTAATGACGACTTGCTGCACTTTACTAAGGTGTGTACTTTCAGGATTCTGGTTGCGTTCCAGGTGGCTAGACTCCTCGCTAAACAATACGCATGTTATCAGGCATTTAGATGATCGGTGCTTCATACACTTACTTGTCTTGTGTTTGTCTGAAAGCGCGAGATTAAGCTCATCCATGTGCTATACATGACAACGACTTACGATTGTGGACGTTTTGAACTCTTCGTCCCGTTTTCATGATCGTTGCCAGACGACTCACGCTTCCGTTTTCTGCATTTCAAGGGCTCGGTACTGGGAGTAGATGTTTCTACTGGAGAAGTCGAGGATGTTTTATGGGATGATGCTGAAGAAAAATCTGCATCAGAGTCTGAATCTGATGAACTTGACGATTCAATGGTGATAGGTCGACGATGGACCATAACGATGATTGAAGAATGGAATCAAACTAACACTTGAGAGCAAGATGCGCGCTGGAGGTCATGAAATACTGTAGTACCTGTAAAGTCCGGATATATTAGAAGTGAGGGGACACAGCATACCTGTGTTATCCACACCGCGCAGTGCATATGCCATCAGGAGATAAGCGACCTGTGAAATACCGAGCCACCCACTGGCCCATCAGATTTGTACGGTAGGAGTACGTTATGGGGTGATATTGATTGAAGCACTTCGACACGAGCCTTGCATCATGCAAAGCACTGCTGGATTGTATTTCGGTAAGTACAAATAACATGTCAAGTTGAAGTACGTGACATGGCGGGTAAATTTGTTGAACCGGATTATCATCGACGAGCCTGAATTTGAAAATAAAATGAAAAGCATGGATCCAGATCCAGCCTGAGGTCTGAAATTTGAAAAATGGGGCGTTAACGTTTCCAATGGAAGGGTACTGATGACAAATTTGAATTTGATCATTCAGGTAAGACGTGTGTACAGTTTACCTCTAGGCATGCCGCAGTAACCGAGTTAGCCATCCATGCCCTATCGTTAAGGTGTAAACTGGACCGAGCATGGTGCAGTCCTTTGAGATATCCAGCGGATTTCAGACATCCAAAGTGGCATGATTCACGGTAACAATCAACCCTCCAGACCCATCTTCAACTAAGGCATGCACGACCATATTGCAGTTTTCGTCCTTCTGAACAAGATTTCAAATTTGATGATATTCTCGCTGGTCATTAATTTGCCCGCTCTCGAGCAAATGTTTACTCTCAGATGTGTCTGAAGTCCGATCAGGTATGCATATACCCTGCCCATCGCCTGAGATCTGTAAGGAGACGATTTTCCTCCCAAGGTGACTCAGCAGTTTTCGGAGCGCCAACGTTGAATGCCCGTCAAGAGCCCTGATTGTGACTTCTGTGTACTGAAAACACCACAAGCATCAGACGACAGGCATTTACCCGGCAACACTCCGTTTCAACTACCGGCTCAAGATCCCAAGACTATTTTCAATCTAGACGAACTGGTATGTCAATGTGCTGATCCACGACTGTGCCTAACCATCTTAGCCCAGGAAACAATGTTCGAGCATTTGAACAAGGATCTCTCCCCCATTACTGAAGGCAGAGAAACTTTCGCGAGTCCTGGTTTCCTCCTCTACCATGTCTTAGGGCCTTACTTCGCGGAGCGCCAGAGGGTTATCCACAGTGAGCACCGCCGATGTTCCCTTCGAGGCCGCTCACTACTTTACATCGCAAGAGTATGGATACCTGTTCCTTGTCCCCGTCCTCACCAACGCCAGGCATTGCACTATGTAATGATCAGGCTATCGTCCTCAGTACAGCGAGGAATCTATTTTATTCGATCATTTCTGAAGCTGAACTCTGTTAATCATTCCATGCCAACTGTGCAGTCGTCTCCGGTTTCCCCTCTGGTTTTCGCTGACATGCCTTCCTTCCCGGGACAACTGCCGAACCTTGGCGTGGACCACGATCTTGATCTCTTGGATTTTTCCGTGGACAAAGGTAATATGATCATCACGTTCGACTCCTGTGTGCACAGGTCCTCTGTTATCTCTGCGGCTGTGATCGAAAAGGCTGGGAAAGACTTGGGCTGGACGCATTGGACGCATGGCTTTTCAACAAGGACCCATCAATTTCAATCCCCGCACTTCTGGAATTTCGACAGTGACCTCTATCGAAGCACCAACCGTCGACACTATTCCATCCAGACCTAGCGCTCCTCATGCATCACCCATCAAAATGAATCTGGTCAAGGCTGTGGCATGCTGTAACGAAGTCCTTTTCGAAGAGGCATGACATAGCAGGCGTTAAAGATTCAGGGCAGCCGTTCCTGTGCAACCCACAGGATGTCCTGCCACTGTTCATTACCAGAGCAAGTTCCGTCCATGATCGAGACGTTAATGGGCAGCTCGCCAAACCAGTGCATCGAGTGAGTGCTTCTGCTTCCATCGCTCCTGATTCCAAGTGTGGTGTCTCTTCGGCACAGAAGCATCTCTCCAGGTGCTCGCGCCTACCAAATCGTATGGACATCGACTTCACAACTATTTTCTCGCCTTCGTCTGTATTCCCAGTGTAATTCCTAGGACGTGCCGAAGGAAATTACCTCAAGATTGTCTTACCATCCAGCACCCGAATTCTCCCGCATGATAGCTTCTCATTTATGACTTTTTTTTGTATTCGATTGCGTCGAGCTAGACACGTTCGATGTGAGTTTGACTAAATGTCAAACAGAGATGCCCATTCTTGATTTTCTTGTATCCCTTATGCACTCTACTGTCGTAGTTCCAATGCAAAATATTATGTTTTGTGCCTCTGACTCTACGTCCTGTGCCACAGCCCTGGCCCCATTTTCGAACATATCAAGGCCTGCAGAGACTCAGGGTTTTTACATTCTCGTTCTCAATCATCTAATGTTTGCATCTTGCACAGAATGCTATACACAGGCAGTTACATCTGCGGGCGTTGAGAGATGTGATTTACAGTAGTTCTTTGTACATTGTGGTATCGTTCGATACGATAAACAGGCTGCATAGCTCGTATGTATCACACCAGCTTCGCACTCGCCTTACTACAATTGTTGATCTGCGAGTATGTTTCGGGAGAAACATTCTCATCACTACCCGTACTCGAACGACCATCAACAGCAACATTCCAGCCATCACCTTTATCCCTTCACTCTCTGCCTTTTACTCTACTCCCAGCCCCAGTGCCTGAACCATCCGAATCGAGCCTCCGAATGCGCAACTCCAGAACGCGCTCATTCCGCGCAGGGCGTAAATGGTGTTCCATAACTTATGTTGGATGATGGTGCTGCGGGAGGGTGACGTGGAATATACAGCTCCTCGCACATCTACTCGCCCACCAGCAGAAATGCAGGTGGGAGGTCTAAGTTTGACATCCATGGCTTGATCTCAGTTGGGATGCGTGCCCGAGGGGACTGGGATATTCTAGAAAAGACGATAGGGATGTTTTGGAGGGTCATACAAGTCTTTGGGGAAGGATGAACTGTGTTAGCTGTGCACGTGTTGAATGGACTAGATATCACTAACCATACTCTGGTCCCATCTCACTAACCTGCACCCTGTCTGCCCATCGGGTTTAGGAGAGGTGCGGACGTGCATTACACGCGAATGTGAACTCCTCATCAGCGGGTGCTGACTGCGTGCAAGGGTGTGAGCGGAGTGCGTGAGGAGAGGGTAGATGAATATTTGTAGAGATAAAATTAGGAATGGAATTGGAAGATGCGAGCTCGTGTTTTTAGAGCAAGGAAAACTACTGAGTATAGCCAGCAAAAACAAACACCAGAGTCCTTGCATGAACTGGTCGAAAAAAGCGACTCACACGAACATTCCACTCATGCAAAAAAATGGTATGCCTCGCTATCATACAAGCATCACATTCCTGCGAGTACGCAGATGCATCTGAGTTGGGGCATGTAATGAGGGAGAGGGATTGGGATGTAGCAGAGAACTGTAGGATGATCATGATAAAGGCACGTACATCTAGAGGATCGCAAGGTTGATCGCGTGAACAGAAGGCCCTGACTGCGTTCGTGCGAGGTGATACGTGAGGAGTTTATATATGTGGAGAACAAAAATAAACACTGCGAGGCAGATGTCTTAGGGATGCAGGGCAAAGGATCATATGAAAGGAAACATCGCTATGGTAGGCTACAATGATCTGATCATTCTTGTCAACACTGTGGTGAACGAATGGGTCACATACCTCAAATAAATGCTTGAGGGTTTGGTCGATCTTCAAAGGAATACATTAGTGTCCAGAAAATGGATAACGGATAAACACACCTGGTGAGGACATCAGGTACCGCAGAGTGACGCATATATGAGCGACCAGCCAAGCCAGCGAGTTTGCTAGTGTCCAAGCTCGATATCTGCAGAATTCTATCTTCCCATGACCTGCTCTTGGAACCAGTTGGGTGATATCGATGTAGCTGAACCTCTGCAGGAGCTCAGGCCGCCACAATGAAGAACCCTGTCGCGGAACAATTTGAAATTTTAACTGTGAGATAGCTTACTCATCCACTGTTCATGCCAGTGTCTGAAGTCAATACGTTCTCCTGGTTGTAGCTGTCTGCTTTCCTCCTCACTAATTCTAGCGTGCGACAATATATCTTGGACCGACATTCAACGACCTCGGCCGAACACAATCTAACCCACAAACAAATCAAGGCCCTCGTTCGTATCTTACAGTGGGGCCTGTTACATTCATGGAAAATGAACTTGGTCCAGTCCACTTGCTGCGAGGCTTCGTCATGAAGTTGAGCAGATCACCAGGTAGCTGGGTCAGATGCGTCTCTACAGAGTTGACATCGGTGTCTTTCTTTCGTCGAGCTCGTAGTTGTGGAACAGGCATTTTTGTAATTATATATTTATTTGAAATTGATCACTCGCAGTTGAATCTAGGTCGAGCTCGCACCAGGAGATCTGCAAATTTCATCATCGTAGACTCTGCAATATATAGTTGTATCTCGGAATGACTCGATCAGTCACTGGAGCCAATCAACTCTCAAACACAAGTTATATCTGACGCATTAAATCTAACGCGCTTACCAGAGACTTCATGATAACGTATAAGAGCAGGAAACAAGATCTCTCCATGATCCCTTTCTCGATAGCATGCAAGTCGTTGCCCTCTTCCAGACTTTGGATTTTAACATTCCGACACTGTTTTGAAGATTTCAAAACGACGACTCCAGCAGTGCCTCGCGTTCAAACCAATGACACATTCTTTCTTACCGACAAAGCACTAAGTGGCCACATTTGGCTCCAAGGCAAAAATTAGGGAATATAGATACAAGTCTACATTGAGTGCGCATATCGGGGAGGTATACAGAAATGCTGAAATATGTTCTTGGCAACAGGCTGCACGTAACCACAGCTGGATACTACACGCAAAGTCGTCAGATTAACGCATAAATCGGCAACCTGGGAGTACGCACGAAATTAATCATGCGCCAATATGCATGAACACTATGCGCTGATCCAAGGGCATGTCCTTGTCACAAGCCAATGAGTGGACCGCTTGGTGCAATGCTCGAGCAGCTCGCTTGGAATTCATTTTGCCATCTCCGCACAAGTTTTTGTAAAATGCCTCGACTAAGCGCTGCACAGTCGCATCGTTGACCTTCCACATTGTCCCAACGACACTCTTGACCCCAGCAAATTGCAGGCCAGCCGCTAGATGTATCACTTCGTCAGGAGTACTCGAGTCACCGACTGCGGTGTCGCAGGCAGAAAGAAATGCAAATTCATGACGGGATAGATCCGTTTGGGTGATATCGAGGAGCGAAAGCGGTTGGTCGCGCATGAGCAAGGCCGAATTGAAAGGGTCGTCGTAGTTCTGTGTCCCGTGACACGAAAAATGGAGCCAAGTATTGTCTTGCAGCGCGCGTAGCGCCCTCGACTTCGTTGCATCAACACTCGTTATCTTGGTGAAGGAAATAGCTGGAGGAGGGGGCAAAAGGCTCCGCACTAATTCCAGTTCAGGCTCCACACAATCCAAAGTGAATGAAGCACCAGGTGGGTGATCCTGACCGATGGCAGCAAAGGACACTGACAGGGATCTGTTATGTCTGCGAGCTTTTATCAGCGCATTAAGCGATGGCGTGTATGAAGAGATGTAGAGCTGTGAAAGGAACCGGCCGTGTGCCCTGAACTCGCCAGCAGCGTGCAGCGGCAAGAAATTGAAGACAGACGTCGGGCACCACCATATTCGGGAAGGTCGTCGTGCAAATCCGCGCAGAATGTCGACCACCGGGCAGACGACGTCGTCCCACAACTCCATCAAGGCTCTTTCCAGCGATTTTCTACTAGTGCGTTGAAATTTGACCACCAATTCGTCAAGTTTCTCAAAATTGGTAGGGAGTTGAATGCTAGTCGGGGGTTGCTGGTGTGGGATTATAATGGCATCACAAGATGACTTGCTTGCAACTAGCACAATAATAGGTCCATCACGAGCTGCCTCTCGGAGATCGGCGAACATGGGGGGGAGTAGGAAGCGAGAGAAGCCCTCGATCTTCCGGATCTCTTCTACAACTCCATTCCAGTCCTCCACTCGACGTCTGTACCGGGTTTCTTCAGCTTCCACATCGACAATTGGGGTGCCATCTGCATTGCTCGCAGGTCTATCAAGGAGGGAGCTGAGGTCTCTGAATCTCTTCATCAGGGCCGCTGCGTGATCGCCGTGTGTCCGGAGACTGTCAAGAGGCGTACGGAGTCGTGTCATCTGGGTCCATATGACAGTCCTGCCTTGTTCCAACAACTCAACAGCACGACGCACATCACCACTACGAAGAGCACATGATGCAGCATCCACGGCAAGCGTGCTTGGGAAGTCCTTCATGACACTATGACGAAATGATAACGAAGCCGTCGCGGACATGTAAGCATCCATAAGTTGCATGGAAGTTGCATACGCCTCCAGTTCAGTACCATGTCTGTGTTGATTAGCATGGCGAACCCAGCGTAGACTTTCTAGCAGGCGAAGTCGCAAGCCTCCAGGCACGAAGTTAGCTGCTGCCTTGAAATAATGCATAGCGACATTCAGACTGTCAGTATCTTCGCCTGGGCCGCCAGTGCTATCAAGTCCTGAGTGATGGAACGACAGATAGACGGTAGCTAATGATCCGTAAACCGTTAATCGATGAGGATCATGTTGCGTCAACAGAGTGAGGGCACAGCGGAGGTTCTCTCGTGACTCACTGAGGTCTTCTGCATTGCCTCGGTGATGAAAGCGGGTGGAGAGTTCAGCCGCAAGGTTACTCAATGATATGGACCGATCTGTGTGACCGACAGGGCACAAAGCCAGCGCTTCCCTCTGAAGTGCAATAGCCTGATCCAAGTCTTCGGCATTGCCTCGGTGATCAAAGCGGGTGGAGAGTTGAAGAGCAAGATTACCCAATGACATGGACCGATCTGTGTGAC
>QLOO01003162.1:0-10439 GCA_003313855.1 Suillus sp. MG131 | reverse complement strand
TCTACGATCCCGCCACTGCCGTTAATGATCCGGAACTTTCTATGATGGACGTCATGGGATGCGAAAATCGCATCGTCCTTGCTCTCGCTGAAATTGCCGATCTCGCGTTTTGGAAGGATGAATGCATGCGCGCTTGTCAACTCAGCATTCTTGAACTCCTCAGACGCGGGCGACGCATCGAAACCCTCCTGAAGTCCACCAATGACTCTGATCACCTCAGCTCTGACACAGAAAAGTCACGCCGACGGCGCCTCACCTCTGACGTATTCCGCGCATCTGCCCTTGTTTATCTCTGTTCCGTCGTCTTCGAAGATGATCCACGATGTCCAGAGATTATATGCAACATTACAGAAACAGTCAAGTGTCTCAGGCGTGCTGAAGACGTCAGCGCAGCGCGCCACGTTGTGCGCAGCGTCGTGTTCGGCATATGCATATGTGGCTGCTTGACGGACGACCCTCACTACCGCGAATATTTCCTGCGGCGCCTGCAGGAGCAGCAGACGGAGACCGTGGGTAACTGTACTCGGGTTGCTCAACTTATGAAAGAAGTGTGGAGCAGCAGGGAGCGAGGCGAGCCCGTTGACTGGCGTGTCGTCATGCAGCGGTCCCAGATGCTTCTTGTCTAAAGGCTATCCTTGAACACCTGAAATTTTTCCTTTCATTGCTACCTGGCTCTCTTCATGATCTGCTAAAAGTATTCGGCGCCCCGCCTGGTGTACAGCGCGGCCATTTATTTCGAGGGGAGCCCGTGGACTGGCATGTAATCATGCAACAGTCCCAGATGCTTCTGAATGCTATCCTACATGGGCTTGTACTTTTTGGCTCTCTTCGTTATATACTAAAGTATTTAGTATGGAGTGCGGCTAGTTTTTCCCGAGGCTCTTCCCCTACAAGCTGTAATCTATTTCGTGAACAAATCGCTTGCACGACCTCCGAATGCTATGCGTTATTTTCTAGACATCCACTTCCACGGCCTCAAGCCGTCTCTTCAATACACCGGTACACCCCTAATCTGATCTGATCTGATAGTCCGTTTCAGCACACTGCCGCGAGTCTTGGGAGCCGAATATGCTTGATAATCATTTTAGTTACGACATCTTTTAAATTGTTCCCTCTTGATTTGGTCGTTAGGCTCGGGACCAGCCCAACGTACTACGGACAAGTCGCGTCAGACTAGTCGTTGTGTAAAGGCTAGTCCCACCCTATATGTTCACGATGACCATGGAAGATGATGTATTTCCTGTAGACCACTTGGTTAGGCCTATACAGCCTTGGCACAGCCACTCAAATCTTAACAATCAACGAACGATGTTGAGGCTGACGCATAACTTTGAACACTAATCTGTGACAAAGAACCGACTAGTGGTTGCAGCGACCGAGGTGGTGCCAAATATCGCAACGACGGGCACTGCGACCCTCCGTGATGGTTGTATCGATCGTGCGGAAACACCCCTCGGGCAGCTCCCGGTGACTATCTGCTACCGACACACACGAACGAGGTCGGAGATTCAACGCGACTTGCCTTGTATATAATATGTAAATCCACGGTGCCTGAGAGGCCTGGGTCAGGTCCGATGACTAGTTCTAGTACTCGCGGAAATTCTACTGCTCTTGAGAGGTGTTTATTAAGTGTTGAGGAAGCATGGTACCCCCGCATGCGTTCTGTATGGCAGCGACATGATCGGATCACACGAAATTGCCAAGTGATAAGGGACGACCACGCCATTTAAATATCGAGAGCAAGCCTATCCGACCGCAACACCTTGTCCCCTTTCTGCTTTGGCTTTATAACAAGATTAATGCAGGGACAGCGCATTGCAATGACCATCCTCCTTCGATGGTCTTCATTGCTGTGTCTCTATGCATAAATCAGACTCGGAATTCTCTTTACCTGGACGAGGCACATTTGTTCTCAGGTACCTCGGGACTCGGTAGTAAAGATAGAATGGGCTGGCTGCGGTTGGCGAAACACATGTACACTTTTTGAGTTCGCCCTTCCATCGAGCTCGGAGATTATATAAGCACTTGTCCTCACCCTGCACGCAGCAGAGACATGACATGATAGAAGAACTTTGAAAAATGTTTTCGTATTTCTTACCTACAGACGGGAGAATGCGTGGTGACCCCCTCATCGCTTGATATTGTGCACCGATGTCCAACCGACACCGGATGCCATAGCCCTTGCGGAGTTAATATTCGAGAAGTTGTCCTTGGAGACCATTCCATGAATGAATCCAAATCCGTTTACAGATGCACTTCTCCATGCTTCTTTAGGCCATAATCATCACGCCGTCTTTTCTGTTGCGACAGAAAGCCCAATCTGAACCTCCGACTTGTCGTCGGTAATATCTCTACCTTGACCCGACTTCCCATCTGGCTGCAATCTCTTCTTAAGACTTCTACTTTCAACGGAAATTATATTGTCTCATTACAAACCCCCCCGATTGTGGCGTGAATGTCATACGCATACTGCAATTCGTCAGCCAGCGGCAGTCCATCGCCCTCGTCTGAAACCCCTTCCAACAATACATCTCCTGCCAACATCTCCACACCTCTCTGGCCATCGAAAGCGTCGGATGAAACAGATTCACAAAGCACGCACTCACGAGAAACCCAAAACGGAATGCCAATAGATTTACCTCGAGGAGGCTTGACAGGCAGGGGCGGATGCTGGTGCGCATCACATCCTCCCAGACCCTTCCATTTGCTAACATGCCCACGATCGTAGGACATGTCGCCTGCGAAGAAAGGTTCGTGTGGATTGAGATAATTCCGTTCGTCCGTCTTGACCGTGGATGTTCTGATAGAAATGTGACGAACAACGAGAGGGCAACTCCTGTCATACCTGCAAGCGGTTAAGAATAGATTGTCTGGGGTGGGGAACAAGACGCCCAGAATGGATGCGCGTGAGTACAGTTAGCGTCTTTCTTACCACCGTCCCTCATCCCTCCTACAGGACAAAAAGGCCGTGGAAGATTACAAGGCTGGCATCAAAGCTCAGCTAACACGCGCTGGCCTCATCCGCGGTCAACCCAAATCCTCCATACTGCAAGCCAGTTCAGCGGGTCCATCATCATCATCCGTTTTTGCTTCCCGACAGTTTCAAAGTTCTTCAAGTTCCTCAGGATCATCTCGAGCCAACGATTTGGGAATGCCAGCATATATCGATCCATTGGGCGACCCAACCGGGATGTCTGTGTTTGGTGAGTTTGTTGTAATCGGAGGGCAAGAATACAGCAATTGACACCGCACCCTCAGGCCCAACTCTAAACTCACCTCCGATCGTTCCTGTCCCTCTGTACTCCAGGGACGGAACCTTTCAGCACTCAAACCACAATTCCCCCTTCAGCCCTCCCGGCTCCCTTCCCTCGCACCCATCGCCCGTGGCGGATATGCACTTTAATCCTGATTTCGATACCGCCACCCAAAACCTGTATAATCCTCCGATGCCCTCATTGCCAGACGATAGCTTGCAAATGGAGCACATCTTTTATTACTTTGAGCATGTTCGACAGCTGCAGTATGCATTTGCTGGAAATTCTGTAGCAAATATAACATATTCAGTAAAGTTTTCTCTACTAAAACTTGATACTTCTTTGCTAACCGTTATTTAGCTTATATTGCAACACCCACAAGGCCCTGTAGCAAACGCTATTTCCGCATTAGCATCATTGCACTTCAGTTTGATTCGCATCGCCCAAGGTTTCGAGGCGCCAAACCCCAACATGGAGCAGTCACCAGCAATCCGATTCCATGATAGTGCCCATCAACAGATCTATAGAAACAAGCGGACAACGCTAAGCGAATCGGACGCAAATGCAGCCATCCACATGTTGAGCTTCTCGCTCATGTCAGGTGGAGTGACCGATTGGCGCCCGATGTTGGATATTGCGAGCGAATGGCTTGTGAGGACGGGGATAACAACGAGCGACAACCCCAAGTTGTTGATGATAAATATGAATGAGGCATCGCGACTGGCACTGAAAGCCACAATGGTGAGTTTTTATAGGGTCTATAGGCAGATCAAGCTCACCTAAAGCATGCAGTGGTGTGATATCATGTCAACCCTAACCCTGAAAACGACGCCCAAGCATCTATCCTTCTACCGACGACTGTTTCGCGGAGGATCGGGTTACTGGGGTTTAACGCAGCAGGGCATCAGTGACGAATCAGCCCTTCGTATGGATAGCTTGACTGGTTGTCCGGACGAAGTACTTCTCGGTATCGCAGAGATTTCAACGCTATCATGCTGGAAGATGCAAGAACTCCGTAAAGGTTCTTTGAGCATGAGAGAGCTCATCCGGCGAGGGGATGTTATTGAGCGACACCTTCGTACCCAAACAGAGACAGTGCTGTCGGCAGAGGTGGACCAGACGCCGTTACATCCTGAATTATCATCAATGACTGCTGCGCATAGCAGTGTACAAAATTCACCTAGCGGACGCGCGGGCACATCCCTTCCTGCAGATGACACTCGGAGAATAGTAGCTGATGTCTTCCGAGAAGCAGCCATCCTCTACCTACATACAGTGCTCAGCGACCCTCATCCAGGTGCGTCGAGATTGATGCATGATTTTGAAATGCTCATGACTTTGTCACAGGAGTGTCCGAAATTGTGAATTCGATAGATGTCATTATACAATTGTTGAACCGGCTGCCCGTGTCGAATATCGACCGCTGCCTAGTATTCCCCATATGCCTGGCTGGGTGTCTCGTGGACGATCCCATGAAGCGCGAGTTTCTGAAAACACGGTTGCAAGGTCAACACAGTGGCTTTGGGAGCACCAATCAAACACTGCGAGTCATGCAAACAGCATGGCAAAAACGGGATAGTCAAGGAGGACCAGTCGAATGGCAAGACCTGCTGCATATCCAAGGGCGTTATTTGCTCCTGCTAGTTTGAGTTTTGACGGTTTTCTACTGTCACTGTACGATGAACAACCTTTGATACCATACACACCTAGTTATTTAACGTCATCACATCGGCCATACAATATCACCCTAAAGTATTCTGATTAGCAAAATGTAGAGTTTTGAATTCGATAAAGATAATGACTCACACTTCAATGCCCCGCCTGTAAGGAGAACAACGTGCTGTTGACAAGTAGGGTGGCTCAGAAAGACAAGTAAAAGTTGCTAGTCCGCTGGAATGAAATGTGCGTGAAATGTGTCTGTGCTGCAGAGAGGGAAAGTTAGTCCCCGCGAAGGGCAAAGAGTCAAAGTTATATACCGAGAAACCGGAAATTAGCATTTCCTATGTGAGGCATGGGCGCTCCCACATGAACCAATAATATAGCAAAAACTTGCCATCATAAAGAAAGATAAGATGCAGTGAAATTGATGGTGTGAGAGCAACACGAGGAGGTTCGAGCGTCGGCGGAGATGAAGAACGCTCTTGAAGGCCTGATGGATCACATGCATTGCCGTTTCCAAGTACCGCCCAAAAAACTTCAACAATGATGACTCTATGGGCGTCGGCGCTTGTGCTTGAGAAGTTGACACGGTGGCCACAACCCAAATAGCAGAAAATAAATGCACGTGACAGTCGCGTCGAAAAAGACGAACCGTCACGTCACAGCCACACCCTCTTCTACTTACATTCACCACAATTACGACACGCGAATAAGCATCTGCAGTCATGTTCAAGGCAATTTTACCCTCATCAAAAAGAATATCTTCCTCAGAATTCACCATGATCACGAATCCTGGTGATCCACTTAGCGGAAAGGAGAACCTACCTGACAATCATGTTCTGACTCCTGCACCGATAAAATCAGGCAAAGGAGCTCACAAGGGTAGTTCGAAACAAGAAAAGGAAAAGTTGAAGACCGTCAAGGTCTCGCAGGACATTGTGGTCGAGCCGGTGGTAATGAACAAGGCCTTTGACAAATTACTGGTAGGACTGTGCAGTGATGACATCGATCGACAATATTTAACAGCACGCACGCACAGGACGAGCTACAAATTCCTTCTACTGTTCGAGTAAAGCTAGCTGGCATGGATTCAACCGTTAAAGCGGCCATGCTCAAATCATCACATGTTATAACATCAAACCCGACGTCTGTGTCCCCAATAACGTTACGAAAAGCCCGCAGTAGCGAATCTATGGGCTCGCCTCTTCCGCCTTCCCTGAGCTATGACCAGATGCCTACCAAAGGCAGTTGGATATCTGGTCTCTCTGGAAAGAGTACAACAGATCTGCACGCATTCGATGACAAGCACGGACATGACCGCGGGTTATCCTTCGATGCTGCACGGACATTATCTGGTGGTCAGAATTCTCCGGTCATCCCAGGCGACCTCATTACGAGCAAATCCAAAGAGAAGGGCTTTGTTAAGAGCATAACTCCCGTCAAATTCTGCAGTATCTTGGCATCAACTTCCAGCACTCAGCTAGAAGTAGAAATCGTCAAGAAGCTTCGACTACTCCTACGAAATGAGTCGGCAACGTGAGTGCTAAGCGATCTGAAGCTCTTATGCCGTGTTAGCTGATTTAACTTTGACCAGTTGGTCGGAAGACTTCCTGAAATTGGGCGGCTACAATGCTCTGCTTACGCGATTGAACGAAATACTCGAAGTTGAGTGGCGGCGAGTCGATTCTTCTAGCCTTCAAATCATATTCTCATATTTTCATTCAGAGAAGAGCAGCATGATGACCAGATATTATACGAATTGCTTCGATGCTTTAAGGCCCTTTCGACCTCTGAAATTGGTTGTTTTGCCTTGCGTAGCTCGTGCCCGACTCCATTCGTGCAATTGGTCTCCTTGCTTTACTCTGACAAGAAGCCCGGAGACGTGGCAACAAGACAGCTCATTGTCGAGTTGTTGCTCATCTTGTTCGAGTTGTACCCTTCCTCGTCGCTCCCATCCACTGGTAACCGTCCACGTCGCGAAGCTTGGGAACCTGAGGGCCGCTCATCCTCAAATCTCATCACCCTCCCAGCACCACACAAGAATTTCTACTCGTTGATCCGTGCTCTCCTTCTGACACCCGCGCCTCCTCCGACTGAATCACCTGCTTCACCTGTATCACCTCATGCATTTATTGAATCATTACATCGTCCAAGGATTTACAAAACTTACCTTCAAGAGCTTTCGGACGTTTGCAGAGATTACTTCTGGGTATTCTGTCACCCGAATAACACGGTCTGGAACCTAGAAGAGGTAGATGAGGGCAAGGTGGAGAAGCCCAAAGCACCTGGGGGCATGACTGGAGGTGTCGAATTTGAAGCTATGGGGTATTTTGTAAGTGCATGAAGTGTGCGATGGCTGAAGCTGACTTACAATTCCTATACAAACAGACATTGCACCTCAAACTTCTCAACGCAATTGCCAGATCTGCTCATGACCTGAACCTGTCAAAGGAACATGACATGTCTGCGCATCGCTTCCACTCTGACCTATTTGCTTCTGGATTTGAGCGGATCATTTTGGTGAGGTTAACCTGGCCCGATAGTGGAATGAGCATTCATTATGTTTGGTTCTGTAGATATCGCGCAAGACGTCTGTGACGTATTATCCGACGTTGCATCTCGAGCTTTCCCGGTATATTGCCTGGGCAGGAGCTGCAAAATTCGAACTGCCATGGACTGTATCACGACTGATTGGTCCTCCCCCATTGGCATTAGCCAAGTTGATTACCGGTCAACAGCAGAGACCAACACGACAAGGTCAAAGCTCACAGAGTACACCGGTCAGGAGGCTCCCTCCGGGCTTCGTTGGGCTGCCGTCTCCTAAGAAGGTTGAACCTATCAAATTTGAATGAATGCAAGTACTGTGCGGGGAAGGTGGCTTCGTGGAAGCGCTTTATTTCGATCTTTATCCCAAGGCTTTCATTGTTCTCTTGTACTTTTACCCATGCTTTTTTTGCTCGTCTCGCACTAACTGCACGAAACATGATAAATTAACTCATCAATGAAATGCCGACATGGACTATCTGTTATTACAAACACAAACATATATTATCAATGAAATGTCGACAACTTGGAGGACTACCTGCTATTACAAACACATATTTGAGTCCATATAGTATACAAAGATAGGGTTGAAAGAGAAAGAACTACACGTGTTCCCCACCACAGGGCACCAACGTGCCAAACGCCACATGCGATGCTGTTGCGCCCACCTAATGCCCTCCCAAAAGTCGAGAGCCCTCATGGTCATTGGCACCGAACCCAAACCTAACATTGTTAGCGCTTCTGTTCCTGATCTTGAGCTCCAAACCGATCGCACTCCGCATGAGCCAGCACAACGACAGGATAGCAGCTCCAAGCGCACACCAATGCACAAATGGCGACTTTTCCGGTGTTTGGTGCACAAAGATAGCCCATATGAACCAGGAGACTGCAAGACAAGCAGGAAGGTCGCCCTCCGTGGTCGCATACGCATAGGCGGACGCAATAGTCTGAAGAGTGAACCTGGAAATACGGGATCAGATAGTACTTGGATCAAGCAAAGTATGACTTGCAGGCTGAGAAATACGAAAACTTTGGTCCAGATCTTCACCGGCTCAGTTTGAGCATTCACACCGAAAGCCGCAAAGGCGGTGCTGAAGATCAAGCAGGTCGTCCAGCCGTGATAGAGGGAGAATGGAAGATGCAGGAAGAGTTCGTCGCAGATATTGCGTACGGTGCTCGCTTTCACAAGCCGGTAAATTTTCTGAAAAGGCAATCAAGTTGCGTTGTTTGACTAGTAGTAAATAACGGCCTACCGATGCGACTGAACAAGTAAAGACCATGAAAACCAAAGCTACGACGCACATCAGCAAATCGCACGACTGAAAAATCAAGATGGCCGACCATATTTGTACTCCTGGTTGGACCAGGAATAAATGTACATAGCATTCAGGAAGTCGAGAAGGGGAAGATTCCAGCCGATAATGTCGACAATGAGCTCCTTACCCCGTCCGGAGAACTGGTAGGTGCATGTTCCGAGAACTAGCAAGTGAATGACGGGCCTGTTGGTGGTAAGCGCATGACACATGAAGCATATATGTTTCTCACCAAAGGAAGTATGCCCAGGGAGCAGGAGTAAAATACGTCTCTTTTCCTGTGTAGTAGACATCTAAGGGAGAAATGACTGTGTAGCCATTTGCTCCCATAACGAAAAGCGCTCCAGCGATATTGGCCAGCTGGATAGTGAGCATATCATAACGTCAAAAATAGCCACATTTTATGAATATATTTGCTTTACTTTCAGAAGTAGGTGGTCAGACCACGAATTATTAGGAGGACGACGAAAGAACGATGCCATTATTGAATTTCTGGTGTTAGGGAGAAGAACTGGAAGAAAGGGCTTACAACGAGGCGTTAGATCTGCTGACTTTATGTAGGCCACCAGTAAGCTGGACAAACACGCGTTAGAAACGCGTTGGATGGGCGTGGTTTGTCACATGGCAAGATCTTGTCTCACTGAGGAATGGAAGCACCACTGGTCAGTAGTCGACTCACCTGGCTCCTTCTGAAAGCCCTGCCTTACACTGGTAATGGCATTTTCCCACTTGGTGGGACGTTTGGCACGCCCGACCGGGGCTTTGAAGCAGTGGAACTGCCTTTACGCTTCCCGCGAAGGGTACGCTTGTGGATAATCACAGCTTGTTGATCGATCAAGTACTTTGGACGGTGGTGTACGAAGAGATTTGATCTTCTAGCCCTATATATGTGGCGTTGGCTTATATACGTAAGGAAAACATATACAATGACGTATTTTTAAGCGCTGCCGTCCCGATTTCTTTGAACACGTCTAGGCAGAACTGTGTCAACCCCTACCCAGCTCTCGAGCGAGTTGACAGAAGTCGGCCAATCTTGCAGCCCTGATACTTAGTACCATCGAAGTTGGATCTTGACGGTGTTGGCATCATGGCAAACAGCGGTAGCAGTCACAGCGAAACCGCAACTTGAAGAGCCCTTCGCAAGTATGGTACATCACGACAGTGTGGAATTTCGCTGTAGACCTTTGCTGACCTATAGATTCTTTTTTCAGATCGATGATGTCGAGAGAGCGCTTAGTACTTTTTGTCGTATTGAGGGCGCCGCAAGAGGCGTGCAAGCTACCTCGAGGTCACGTCGCAGCATTTGATTGTCATCTCAGTGACAAGTGACAGTCTAAGTATAGGCTAACCTTTCAGTTCCATCATTAGATTAGCATGTGGCCAGTGGCTGGTAGTCCTGCAATTCCTGTGCACGAGTTGAAATGATACATGCACAATGAGTGTTTTATTCCGTAATGATAATGTCCATGGCATACTTGATGAATACTGTACATTGTTAGTAGTTGCGTGTTCCGATGCCTCGCCTCCCAACATACAACGCCGCCATGCGTTCAATGCGACGACATAAGTATACATACTCCCATAAGATGCCCACCGCAACCATAATGTCCTTCCAAATCGATTATGCCTTGATACGCAGAGCTTTCTTAAAGTTCTCCCATTTGCTAGG
>QLOO01003159.1:0-20608 GCA_003313855.1 Suillus sp. MG131 | reverse complement strand
GTATCTCCCGCTGAGCTTGAGGGTAATTCATTGTCTCCAGAGACCAGCACATGCACTCTTGCACTGCTTCGTTTAAGTTAGAAATTGTGTGAGAATGACAAATTTATGGGGAAATACGAAGTGCGAGGCATACAGGACAACGTCGTTTATTTTGGTAACTATTCCAAGGGAGCCCCTTCCGGGCTCTTCCTTGAATGTCAGTGGTTGGTCTTTATTCCCTATGCCACCCACAGCGGTACCGTCACTGCGCGATAACCACATGCATTCATTTTACTTTGGAGATAGTGCAGGGAACTGAGTACTGAGTACTCTGCATCTAGCGAAAAGATGCCGCGTTAGCTACGATGGTGGACAATAGCTGCAATGCACTGAACAATGTTTTGTGTTTTATTCGGTCCACAAAGGAGCAGTGGATGAATCAATGACTCGGCATGACCACTATGAGTGGACACACCACACGGACACATCACCAGAGGACCTGTGGACCTTGCAAGGTTGGCTATATAAGAGGTATTGTGCTTGAGCACCTTCAACAACTTTTAATCATGCATCGTGCTTTTGAAATTGACGATATCATCTATTCCGTGTTAGAACACCTCAAGTTCTCCGCGATGGACTTGGTGAATCTGGCGATGACCTGCTCCAGGTTGGCAGGTCCTGCCCTCAATATCCTCTGGTCCAAACAGTTGAGTCTAGTACCCCTCATCATGTGTCTACCGCAAGACACCTGGGAGATCTCGGCGAATCGGACTATCGTGAGTGAAGTATACCATTTAAGTATCGACTGGACAATGTTCACCATGCTCTGACTTGCAGAATCTTTCCAGAGAGCCAACTCCCAGTGAGTGGGAGCGCCTCAGAATGAACGCATCAAGAGTGCGTCGTCTTCTCAATGATAATGTTGGTGACAGACTTTCCTGGCCGAAGCAACATATCAGTGGCCATGCCCTACAGAGGCTGTTCGAGCAGTTCCCTCCCGCCACACTCTTCCCAAACCTTTGCGCATTGGATTTCGAGACCGTATTTAGGCTGCTGGAGTCTAGTTCGAAACTTTCGCTAGTTCGGAAGTTCATGTCACCTGGATTGGAAACGCTCTGGTTTGATGTACCTGGAGGTGTCCCGACGCATGAAGTAGAACAATTCCTTGATGCTCTTCCCGTGGAAGCGCACGGTCTTCGCCAACTCTCAATATCAGTGGACCATGGCACCACGGCCATTACAGTTCCTCCGAGTTTCGGCAAGCTGCCAAAGTTAATTACACTGGGCATTCACGGAGTCGATGTACGCCTGACGAGACAGACGATCACCAATATTCAGCAAGCTCGGTGTCTTCAAACCCTCATGCTTAGCCTGCACGGAACCTCCTATGATAGTGGTATTATGGCACTTGAATTGAGCAGCCTTGAACACCTCTATCTCTCTGGCAATTCCTTGCCACAGTGCACGCACGTTCTTCGCCAACTCACAACCCGACAACTATCACAGATCAGTGTCGAGTATTCCAAACCTGCTTCCCCGGTCGAAATCGCTACGTTGATGGAATTGTTATCCACATCGTGCCAAAATATCGGATCCTTGAAACGGATCTATGTGATCGACGCAACACATTGGAAGGATAGTGAACTCGTCATCCCACTCTCCTCCGAGATCTTTCGGCCCTTGCTCAAGTTCAGTGGGCTGTTGTATGTTGTGTTCATCGGTCTCGGAAATTACAACCTTGACGACAGGTTCGTCAATGATATCGCAGATGCCTGGCCGGGTATTCAGGATTTGAGGTTCGCATCAAAGAGACGTGCTAGTTATAACGTCACCTTCACCGCGATGATGTCACTGGCCTCAAGGTGCAGATCGCTGCAGGTCTTATATCTGACGTTCGATGCTACACAACCGACGAAAATTCCTCGAGCACAGGACGGGACGGAGGAGCTTTGGCCCACGCAAACAGCCCTTTGGAAGCTACATCTTGGACACTCCCAGGTGGCGGAAGTGGCGCGCGTGCCATATCTCTTAGCTGAGGTATTTCCAACTCTATCGGATTTCGACTGGTATCGCGACTTTGGGATTTCCTACACCGATACCGTTATGGAATTGGCACTGTTAGAAACATTTCAACAACTAATGGTGTTACAGAACTTGCTTGACGGCAACTCGAATGAGGGATGGGAGAGTGAGGATTCAGATGACGATGTCTGGATGTCAGGAGCATAGAAGTTTTATCGTGATGCAATCGAGGTTTTATCGAGTTCTGAAGAGCCTTTAGACACTTTACCAACAACGATAACTGTAGGTAGAGCTCTGCCGCTATCGGTGGACTGCATGCCCTGATATGAAATTATTGACGGAGATACATAGATAGAAGTAAGGAGAGGTCATATCTACGAGGCTAAATTCAAGTAGACTGTATACATATTTGGAAGTGCGTTCTACACGGACCCTGCCAGGCATGGCGATGGTTGGTCTCCTTTCCCTTTGTTGAATCCTGGGGTACTGTCATTGAATTGGGATATATGTATCTGAGGTTTTGGCACAGGATATTGCTGCGAGCTTTCCTGTCCCACCTCATAAATTGTCCTTCTGGTAATATTGATGGTCGAGTAATTGCGGGTTCTCCTAGTGATTGCGATGCGAACAAGCACCATGTAGAAGGCGATCAACACGATCAGCATGACTTGGTTAATTGAAGTTCAGTTGTTATGTTCGATGACAGGTGCTCAGAGCGGAATCACCATGTCTAGCATGACACCTCTCCACTGCTTGAGCAGACGAAACAGATTAATGCAATGAACAGCACCACAGAGTACAACACAGCAATATCCATAAGCACGCGCATGAATGGGATCCTAGTGCCCTTCGTAGCGCGAGCTGCGGGGGCGCTGCTCTCAATCGACCAGATACGATATACCAGCAATCCTGAACGCATTCAGGGCCTCAACATCCCACACACGCAGAATGGCACTTACCTGAACTTAATAAATTCGTCGCAATGGTCAAGGCAAAAAACGCTGTGACCCACGGCGCTAGCACTTGGGTGTAGATGTCTCTCGAGCTACTCCCGGATTGCGATGCACAGTAGAGCCCAATAGCACCAGTCGCTTTAAAACAACGTCAGAATGTATGACTTCCTGAGCTTGATGGCGTCCCAACCTGCGACACTGCACCACAGCATGCTTGGTGGGATGATGATCCAGATGGATCGCCAAACAACATAGCAGCGAAAATCTATAACCAAGTCAGTCATTTAATAAACCCAGAGGCTCGCACAAACATCAATTGAAACCGAAAAATAGAAGATCCAGAGTGTCCCGAACGAGCAGATAAGAATATAAACCCACCACCACCTCATCAGCAAGTAGGAGTTTGTAAGATGTATAACGTATGCTTGAGTACATACGTTTGTTGGGAAATGTCTGCGAGGAATACCGCAGGCCCGCCTGGGTATATGCTGCGATACTTCACAAATGCGTATTCAATACGAATAATGTTCACGATGATGTGCTTGGGATATGTCAGTAGATGACAATAGATGTAAGAAGCAAGAAGCGCTAACTGCAGTGCTCAGCATCCACAGCAAGATGACCACCATGACAATGGGGCGATTGATATCTTGTTTGCGCTGTTTATAGGTCAAAGACCAAATAGTACCCATAAACGAAGGATTGAGAAGCCTGGAGAAGTGACCCTAGCTTGGCGAGCACGGGAAGGATAACCTATTGCAAAACTCACCGTATAAAATGCATTCCAGCATGGTTGACATTAAAGTGCCAGCATCTAATGGGATCCCACTTGCGGCCATGGAGGAATATAAATGACTACTTGTCTGAGACTGGGAGATGTACGAAGGGGCATCTTCTTCACTTATACCATTACATATGGAAACAACTTGGATCGTGTTCTGGTGGGAATCGAATCCATGTGTTGATGGAGCTTGATCATTCGGATCTCGTAGCGACATTTTACGGTATATCTCATCGTCAATAGGCTGATGGTGTTTGAGGCCACAACCGCAAGACTTGGGTGGATCTAAAACTTGTATGTTCAATAATGATAAGGGTTGCAATAGCACAAACTAGTTGGTGTTTTCTTTTGAGCCAGTGACCTGCGATAGGCAAAAATAGCTGAGCACCACTGGGCTGATGAAAATTTTAGTGGTACTCGCTGTAGCCATTCACCTCCGAGAATAGGAACCTGTTAGCTCGAACCTAGGAACATACTCAGCAAAATCATGTATGCATCCGCCCACCCATCGCATGATCACTGGCAGAGCCAATACTAGCACGTTTCCGATTACCAGCCACGCTGTGCTGATTGATCATCTAACTCCACCAAAGTGTGATGCTGCATAGCATCTTGTATCTATGGTTGCTGTGACACGTGTGTGCGCATTTACATTCGGAAGACCTTCGGAAGTTTCGAAGAGATGAGAATAGTTGAATTGTTTTATTTGCAACTTGATTGGCCAGATACGCCGGCGAGGCAATTTATAACTCAGTATATTTCACAAGTACAGTTATGTGTTTTACAAAGTACTTACTTGAATCCGGAGCGCCAAGGACTTGGTCTTCGTCTCCGCGGATTTTCATGCCAATATTTCAGCTCTATTGCCGGGCTCGTAGCTAGAACGGTGGTCTGCAATCAGCCAGGGTGGGTAGCACGGCTGGGCTTAATATGCAATAATGCACAGCGAAGTCCCATCCTGCAGAGTACAGCAGAGCCACAGCGCTTGTGGTGTAGCGCGCATCCAACGAGCCGCGTTGTGTAGGACCAAACCAGTGCGGCTATATTTTCATGACCAGTTGAATTAAATGATATGGGCGCCGCGATACAGCCTGGTGCATAATCGGAAGGCTTTCAAGATCAGAAGTCGTCCAGATAATCATATTGCAACACTTGATACGGCGAGGCAATCATGATCAGTGTAATGCATCAAGTGCACGTCAATTGTCAAATATGGGGGGTACATACTTAGGTTATCACTGTAAGAGTATTACCTAGTACATGAATGATAGCAGCGGGAGTCTGGGATGATGTCATCAGCGTTACAATAAGAGTAAGATATGTTTAAATGCAAGACGATATGGACGTTGTCCCGCACCGTTACAGACTGGCTCGTATCCTCACAGCCAAGCCCTTCCCTTCATCCTCATCGAGCTCCTCCCTCGACTCAAATTCTCGCTGGTGCATCTCCCGCCTGCTCAAAGGTATCTCATTCTCCTTTGCTTTCTCCAACGGTCCTACTCCTGCATTCGAGTCGAATGTCGGGGCAGGAATAATATGGTAGTGAACCTAAGCAGCGTCATTGAGTAAGCTTCAAAGCTTCAGATGAAGATTCGAACACATACATGTGGCACTGCTTGCGCATACTCCTGATTGCACACTACATTGAGCGCGGTATTGCCCAATGCTTGCCATGGTCCTTAACATATCCCACTGAGGATCATTACAGTATCCTCACCTTTCGTCAGTCCATTCGCCACTTTCGTCACAGCCTGTCCTATTGCACTGGCATATTCTGGGGGTAATTCTGACACCCGCGAATAATGGGCCTTGGGTATAACAAGAGTGTGGCCACGTCTCAAAGGCAAGATATCTGTGCAGACGAGGTCATTACACTTTCCGCCCACTTCTCGGCGCCAAGTACCTAGAATAGCTATGACCTTATCATCTTCATACAGACGCGTCGATGGCATTTCGCCTGCAATGATACGGCAAAATGGGCAGTCACGATCTGCATCGTCCCTCCATTCTGTTGGTATACTGCGGTTGGTATGTGCGCCAATAATGAAGGATGTCATGGGAAGAGAGGAAAGGGAACCGGACAGAAGGATACGCCTGACTGCTTTTACCTCATCCCAGTGGCAGCTGTTGGTTGATAACGTTCCGACTCGAGGTCGAAGAAAAACAATACGTATTAGAATATAGTAGATCCGCGGTCTATCAATATGCCAAAAACAGTTACATACAAGAATGTCTCCAGGCAGGAAGACTTGACTGGGCTGTCGGCGTCCAAGCAGGAGCCTTGTGCGTCAATAATATCAATTTAAGAAATTGCCACAACTACTACTATTAGTATACATCTATCACGCATACGCTGCTTCCGAGCCCTTCTCACTGAGCCCATAGTCCTCCCCCTTGACAAAAGCGCGTGTGCATTGTGCCATAGTGACGGATCTACCAACGATACGTGAGCATAAATGTAGAGATAAATGAATAAAAAGAGATACTAACGCGCGTGAGATGGGGTCGGTCTGGTAGAAGTTGGAAATGGGCTTGAGGAAGGGCTTGCCAGAGACCTTTGCGGATGCCGTATTAGCTGCTATTGTCTGAAGACCAGCCACGGCGACTTCGGGAGATGTCCGTTCTGCAACATCATAGCGAACGAGAGTGGGCGAGATATCCCACATGCGGTCACGCAAACTCAAGATATCATCGTAGGGCAGTGGTGAACTGAGAACCTCCGAAAGTGCACTAGAAGGAAGTGAGTATAGATAACAATCGAACGAATATAGCAGCGTACCGGATAATCTTCCAATCCTCGCGGGAGGCACCAGGTGGGGGAACAGCAGCACGACCTAATTGAGACCGGCCCTCCGTGTTCACCCATGTCATAGCCTTTTCAGTGTATGCTGCAGCGGGCAAGCAAACATCAGCGAGTGAGGCTCCAAGATCTCCATGGTGGCCTTGGTAAACGACGAAAGCATTCGCAGGAATAGACTTGGGGTCGACTTCGTCTGCGTTAAGCAAGTAGATAAATTTGGGTTGGGTACTGGCGGCCTTCTTCGAGGGAACAAACCCAATTTCATATGCCGCAGGTCTAGAGGCAATCTTCAAGGCAAATTCTTATTCAACCAAAACCCAGAAGTTAAAAGACAAGGCTTACCCTATGTAGGACGGAGAAGCCATTCCACTGAGGGGTAATGAGCGAATCTTTGTTCTTCTCGACAAACTTGGCTAGTGCGTTGTAAGCAGCAGCGCCGTCAGGTTGCTCCGCAAGAGCGCTCCCAACAATGATTAAGGGCCGCTTGGCTGCTTTGAATTTGGCTGCGAATGCTCCCTTTCCAGCAATGAAGTCAGCAAGAGCCTTGGAGTCTGCTCCAAGGTAGTCGTAACCGTACGCCATATCAGCACGCTCGCCGATGAGGCCAACCTCAAGACCTGTGTGCAGCCAGCTCTTGCGAATGCGAGAGTTAAGGACAGCAGCCTCGTGGCGTGGGTTAGTGCCAACAAGTAGGATGGCATCGGCATCCTCAACACCAGGGATGGTAGAGTTGAAGAGATAATTAGAGCGAATGTCGATACCATGTGGGGGCGGTGCACTGCCATTGATCTGGTCGAGTGTAAGATTGTCTGATCCTAGACGGTTGATCAAGTCTTTAAGGGCGACAAGGGATTCGGTGTCAGCAAGGTGTCCAGCAACGGCTTGAATCTCATTGCCAGTAGCCCCTGAGGAGGCAATACCATCGGCAATTCTTTGTAGGGCTTCCTCCCACGAAGCTGCAACAAAACGGTCACCTTGCTTGATAAGAGGCGTTGTCAAACGCTGGAACTTCAAGCCGTCGTAAGCATAACGTGTCTTATCACTGATCCACTCCTCGTTGACTTCGTCATTGGTCCGAGGCTGGATTCGCATCACCTGGACACCACGAGAGTCAACGCGAATATTTGAACCGACGGCATCCATAACATCGATGGACTCGGTATTTTTTAGTTCCCATGGTCTGGCGTGGAAGGCGTATGGTTTGCTTGTTAAAGCACCGACGGGACAAAGATCGACGATATTGCCAGAAAGTTCAGAGTCCATGGTCTTCTCAACGTACATGCCGATTTGAAGGTCATTACCGCGTCCTGTCGTACCAAGCTCCTCGACACCAGCAACCTCGTTAGCAAACCGAACACACCGAGTGCATTGAATGCAACGGTTCATGGAAGTCTTAACAAGAGGTCCAAGATCCTTGTTCTCCACTGCACGTTTACCCGTGATTTCGTGGAAACGCGTGCGATCAGAGCCGTATCGCATGGACTGGTCCTGGAGGTCACATTCACCACCCTGGTCGCATATAGGGCAGTCGAGTGGGTGGTTCGCTAGAAGGAATTCCATGACACCCTCGCTGCGCACCTTGTGAGCAGACGCGAAAAATGTAAATACACTCAACATTGTCTTACCGAGCTTCATGAACCAGCGGGGTATTTGTGAATACTTTGGAACCAGGCATAGCTGGCATAGCACTAGATATCATTGATAAGCACACGAACCTATAACAATGAGCATACTGTCATACCATGATGCTACTGGCTTTGGGGAACGCTCGACCTCGACCAGACACATACTAGAGTAAGCGTCAACATATCGCCTCCTTTTCGCCGTCGCACTTTCCACTCACCGGCAGTTACCAGCAATCGCGAGTCTAAAGGGCAGTCTCAGCATCTACATTCTGTCAAGAGAGAAAGTGCATCCTGACGAACCTGTCATGGTAGCAAAACCTGAAGAGGGAGTTTGTGAGCAACTACCAGAGTAGTACAAACAGAAGAAAAGACGTACCGAGGAATTGCAGCACCTGCAGCCTCACAAGCTTGAATCAATGCGGATCCTACGCGATAATAAGCTCTGCAGAACGCGAAAAGCGAACAGAAACATAAAGATATGTACCTTGCGGAACCGTTACCTCCTTCCCGTCAACAGTGAGAGTGATATCAGCTTGACGTGCGGATGTAGACGCTATTGACCTGCGGCCTACAAAACATGAACACCAAGATGACACGGAGGTCAAGGCAGGCGCACCTCCATGTGAAGCACCAGAGCAAACGACCTTCCCGAGTCGTCCCGTTGAGGAGGGCCGCGAAACCAAGCGCAACATTAAAATATTGTCCGGAGGATCAAGAAATATGTAAATAAAACCGAACAAGTGCAGGTCGCTGGCACGGACGAGCGCTGCCGGTTTAAAAAGCGGGGAATATCGGTGCTCGTCGTGATACACAGCGACCAACGAAATCGCGAGTATTACATGATTCGAGCGGAGTTTAAATATGCCATGGTGCCGAACAGCAGAAATACTTGTAGCCGTGTTCATCAGATATATCATTACTTGCAGGCAGTAAATAGTACAAGTACAAATACTAGTAAGTGTCCGGACTGAGTTCCATCGCGGCCGTTCCAGCAGCCAATTATTAGATGATTAGCAGATTACGTCCATCGTATACCCCCGAAAAGCGTCAAGGAACATAAATAACAAGGAGGACATTAACAATCAGCTTCTCGAGTTCTCCATTCGATACAAAGTGTACCCTCTCCTTCGCAAGCGGACCGGGAACCCAATCAGAAAGGATGAAGATTTCCGCTTCAGAAAGAGGGATGGCACCGCTCTCCTCAACCCTCATCCTCAGGTTGTCAGCTTCGATTTTCATTATCTCCACGTCATCTTCTTCCGGGCCACTATAGTAGCTCATCGGACCACGGACAGATTTTGCTGAACGAGCAGGTGATCCAAAAGCGCTGGGGAAGCCCATCGATGATAAGCTTGTTGGCGAATCCAGAACATCGTTCCCGCATTCTACGGTCCGATCGATGGGCCAGACGTATCCCCCTGCTGCCCAATGCAGCTCTGGCGCAAGCTTGTACACCTTCAGGGCATGGTATAAAAGAGAATCGCTGCCCTTAAGCTGATCACCTTACGTCAATAAAGTCCTGCCTGCAGTCAGCCGAAACTCACATGAGGAACTAATGACTCGGCCAGGCCCTCCGAAGGGTTGACACCGTAATCCTGCGTTAAATAGAATGCTACTTTGCGTCCGCGAGACAAGCTGAGAACTGGGGAAAGAAGATCAAGGAAGTATTCACTCGGTGTGATCAGAGGATCGACTGCTGCGCCGTATGTCTTCAGATGCACCGCGTACGTGAAACTCATCCTGCATCCTTGCTGGATGGTCTCGACTTCGTATTCGCATTCCCCAAGGAATGCAGTCCAGTGGACTTCCGAAGGTTTGCCTCCACCTCCGAAGAACTTCTCTTCTGTCCCTTCTGCATCTCGGACAATCATGTTGCCCCCGCGATGGTGGACAGGAAGGGTGACACATATTGTGGCAACTCTACCATCGTTGCGTAATGTACGGGGCTGGGGCGCCATACGCGCTCCAGTTACCATCACCTCCAGCTTATCTCTCAGGGCGGTGAGGTAATGTCCCATGGGTAAGGCCGGAAATAGTGCATTGCGTACCGCATCGAGGATGGGATGGTTAGCGATTTCGAGAGTGGCGGTCAAGGGAAGATTTGCGGGGTAGAAGAGGGTTTCACGATCAGGGTAGACATCAAATCCAGGTGTCGGGTGGGGTTTACATGCTGCGAGTAGTACTTCGAGAGCTGGAGGTGTGTCGTAATCGATGTTGATGGGGAAATCAAGCGAGTGTGTGATGCCACTCTGTAAATCGGACTCAGATTCAGATAACGACAATAAATGAGTGCCACGAATAGCTCACCTTCGAGCGAAAGAACAGCACCAAGGACGCCGGGTCCATTGGGATGTGGCCGGTGACGGTGAATGGACGCGCTTTGGCGGTGAGTAAACGTGACACGCTCGCACGAAGAGCACTTTCAGCGCCATATTCAGACTGACGACGACGAACGCCTGGTCGCTTTGGAGATGATGTATTCATTTTGAGTGGTCGCTCGATTTCGAATTCTGATATGCTTCCGTTCCGCGCGAATTGACGGCCGCCATCTGAACGGCTGCTGTCTGAGAGACGACTCGCAGCAGATGGTGTAGGAGAGCCCAATGCTGATCGTGGATGCATCGCACTAGTAGAGATGTCGCTGATGGTTAAGGAAAAGAGTGAGGATCTGTGGAACTGGATGGGACTCTATTTACCAGCCGGAAACAGTGAGTGGCCAAAAAGAGCCACATCTGGCGTGCCGAGATCCAATGGACAGCGATGACATCGAGCCAATCACGCGCCCACAACGTGTTTGATTCATCGTAGACAAGATGGGGTTGAAGGTACAGCAAGATATCTTTGGTAAAATTTGGCCAACCCGCTAGCATTTCCAAGCCGGAGTTTCGTATTCGAACGGACGTTCCTGATCTGATCTTGGAAGGACGGTCCTAACAATTGAATAAAGTTCAAGACCTTCACGTCTGATTTAAAACCGCCTGTAAGACTGAGTACAACGCGGCGTCAGCATGGCAATGTCTGTAGTGAAAGGTAACAACATTATATACGTACAAGCGTCTTTTGTCTCTGCAAAAGCGACAAGCACAAAGCAATGTCATTTCGGTTGATTAACTCTGAATCCTGTGATCATGATAGAAGTCAATAATCAACTGACACGTGCATACTGCACATACCATCCTTTGTGCACAACATATCAGCAGCAAGCTTGCAGAAAATACCCACTCCCGGTCATCCACGATTGTTTGAATCAAAACATTTCATTTCAGCGCTTCTTATGAAGTGCACGTGACTCGGGCGGGGTGCCGAAGGGGAAGCGGTACTGCCACCAAGTCCAACCAGTCTTTGGGTTTGTACAACACAACATATTGCTTCACGCTACCTACATACCAGAGGACTAGACACTAATATGTCTGCAGCTACACTCGAGCAATAGCTCAGTCACCGCAAGCATCTTGAACAAACCTAGTAAGTTGTGAACACGAGGCCCACTGGCACCAGCAGTTCCATAGCGCACCTGTGTACTGCACATTTAGCACGTATCAAAGCGCCAACCACAGATCATTTCAAGGAATGCAGTTAGGCGATGCTATGCAAGGCCGCCTTCCACATCTTCGCACACCGCCATCAGATAGTCACGCTCGGCTCGGATGCCTCCCGTGGTGGACAGAAGGCAGCATGCCAAATCCCGATAAGTCATATGGCGGTGAACGCAGCCATAGTGCAGACACCAAGGTCCAGCCGCCATCGGGAAGAGAAGACGAATATGGATCAACGATCGAGGGGTCCTCCGCCCAGTGTAGCCAGCTTGCACCTGAATCGATGAAGTGAAACATCCAAGGACGGCTTCCTCGTCCTACTCAGCGACAGATTCCAGAACATACGGAGATGCATGCCGAATCAGCAATATACGAACCAGCCGACCGTCTCCAGAATACCTTCGCCCGTCCTCAATGTAACCAACGGGGGTCCCCGTGACCAATCATTCCATGTACGCACCCATCGTCAGACACCGAGAACTGATCGTGGACCGATAACTCGATTAGCAGGAGGATATGGGGAATCACCGAGATCATCATGGGCGATTCAACCGGTGATCCTCAATTTAAAGAATCCTGGTTATCGTACCCACGAATTTCGTCTTAACCCAGATGACTCCGTTTGATTCCTTTGCTCCGCCTTATTGACTATGCTATGATGTTTGTCAGGGTCGCCTTATCTACATATCTCACCCCCCTGCTTCCTATGACCAGGCATCCTAATTTGGATGGAGAAGGTCCACTCTATTTTTGCGCCCCATGACAATGATACAACCTGAGACTCGCATTTTCTCGAAGAACGGCGGTACTAGGCATTCACGGTGCATTGACGTTGCCGTACATAGGTCATGTGCGGTTCCACGAATAGCTTCAAGAACTTCCTGTATCGTATTTCAACTTGGTTTCAGCCCGCGGAGATCCTGCCACGGGACTATGATCCTTAGAGGATGATTGGTTGTGCTTATCAGTATCAAGAGGCCTCGCGTCCAGATCATAGATCCGGCGTGAGCGAACATGACGGTGGCCGTGATGCTGCATCCGTGGTATGCGTTTCGAAGGTGACTCAGCGATCATCTGGGCCGTTGATGACCCTTTGGCTCTGTTTATTTCTAAAGCCTTTGCCAAACAATAAGCGTCGCGATGTACGCCACTTCGTGACTGTCAAGCGACAAACAGGCACGACACAGACACTAAAAACCCCTTGGTAGCACACATATAACATGAATTAATGGGGCTAACTAGGCGTCTGATGGCAATGTCGGGTATTCCCGTTGTAAGTACTTATCAGTACTACCAATCTTACGTCACTTGATCCGGGACTTCTTCTGCCTCTTAGAGGCCTCCTCTGGCGCACATCTGTTGGCAGAGGGTCTCTCGCACTGCCAGTGGTGTCCTCGTGTTTTTCATGCTCCCCAAATCACCAATCATCCACTTGGCATGATAACACTGCAACGACGGTTGGCCGTCTGCTTCCCAGTTCCGCTTTCTTCTGGCATTCCTGCTTCGTATATACGCTTGGAATCTGTTGTCGACGTCTTTCCACCACGATAATAATGTTCTGCATCACTGGCCACTGCACATGTATGTACAGTTAATAGCTACGAGTCCGACGCACCGTATCTCTCTTACACCCTTCAGAGGCATTAATAAGTACCAATGCTTCCCTTATACCCAAGACCCCACTACAGTCGATATGCACCGCAGAAGCCCAGTCTAATCCAGGTTCCGGCTTCTTCTGAAATGCGTGACAGCTTACGAGTGGGTGGCTTGCGCCCGGAATCTGTTGTCGATGACTTTCTTATGGCAGTTCCTATGTACCGCATTCTGTGAAACCGCGATCATCATGTGTTGAGGTTTGGCTCCCGTGCGCAAGCCTACAATTAACAACCGCGAATCTGACACACACCGCATCTCTCTTGCATCCTTCAAAGGCATAAGTTATATGGACGGCTCTGATGGCCCAGTACTCCACAAAAACTGATATGAGATTGATTCAAATTAAGTGAGATTCAAAGCTTTGCCGCGGTGCGCGGCCTATCTCTATTACAGCACAAAATTCATCGTGTCACGATCATCGGCCCACAGTCTCGCATACTCCAAACATAGTCTGTAGACGTACGCTATTGCCAAATCAACAAATTTGCAAATACATGCCCGCAAAGCTAGAACGCACCTTCCATATCGACAGGCCTCCCAATCGTCTTTTTCCATTGTCGGCCCGCACGTGCGATGCGCTGTAAATGCTGGTCGCCGTTTAGTGACTGTATTGGGTGTGTGGTAGTCAAGTTTGTGGCTGCCAAAGCTGAGGGCGGCGGTCCTGAGAAATACGCGTGTATGTTGTATATCTCGGCGTAAGAGGAGGATAACGGTATATAGTGTAGCCTTGCTTGCCATTCAGCCCTGCATCCAAGTGTCAATTATAAAACACACCATGGCTGTAACCAATCTGAGAGGAACTCCCGCCACACAGTACTCTTTACGACGGCGCTTTCACTAGATAAAAGTGCCAAGAAACGTCCCGAATAACCCATACCATCAAGATCAAGGAGATATTTGTATGCCCAGTGATGGCCTAGGGGGACAGGCGATGCAAAGCGATGGCCTTTTCGAAGTGCCTCCTCGCCACCAGGATACCCGCCAGTTGTCGAAACAAATGCAGCATCTATTATCTCGGAATTTAGCTGTCGCGCGGGCACCTCGGTGGCGATGAAGTTATTAGCGCTTAAGGGGTCAGCGTGGATAATCGTCCGATTTCCTGTTGCGCTCTCGTGTGTCATGTGGAGAAATCTATCGTGAAAGATAAGAATGGTAGGGTAGGGTAGCAAGCTCAGGAACGAATTACCTGTGTCTTTGGTAATGCGACGCAAAGCCTGGGGGAGTGCTACCACCACCAGTGTCCGCACCCCGCCAAAAAACGACGTCTAACTTTTCTTCCCATGGAACCTCCAGTTCGTCAACGTCATGGGGTTGATCACTATCAGGGTTGAATCCGTAGGTGTATCTGGGATGTTGTCCGAAATAATAGTGGCTCGGAATCCTGATATCCAAGAATCCTGAGGCCTTTGCGGGCGATAAAACGGGGTAAAGCACAGGTATCGTGCGCCAGTCCGAGAAAAAGTGGCCTTGGGAGTAGTGAGCCCAAGGATACGAACAGTAATCGATAGAATCTTCGACGCTTGACACAAATACGAATTCGTCTCCGGGAGCTGGAGCAGAGCCGAAGAAAGTCTTTGAATTCGCAGCATTAGGATTGCGGTATGAACTGTAGAGGCGACGGGCTTCAGTGTCGGGAGGACATGTTCGGCGATAAGCCGCCCAGACACTTCCTTCCCCCTTCCAATCAGAAGTAAAGTCAGCTCCAACCATGGAGGATATTCCACCTGAAACACAGTTAATGCATGACCCTAAATTTGTCAATGATATAGCAGACCTGATGAATCTTGTATCGTCATGTTAGGAAATTGGCGGTGTTCCCAAGGTACCAATACCCTGCCCTCCGCCTTCGAATTGATGGCAAATTGCATGTCAGGGAGCTATATAAGCCTTGATGAACTGAAGGAATGGGCAGAGAGTGCTAGGCATACACACTTTATCTTGAAATTTCTCCAGCAAAGTCATAAATCCCATTGCTCTGTGTCCCTGCTCGCTATCCAACTTGTCAATGGAGGTGCCTTCGGCCTTGCCATCTATGATGCGGACCAAATCAATAGACGGAAGTTCACTGACCTGCAAAATGAACGTCATGGTACCGTAGTGGAGGAGAGATCACACTTACTTGGACTGTCCTCCTTCGAAACTCTACGCCAGACATATTCCAGAACGGTGCCAGGTCTTCATCAATGGCGTCAAACTCGTCTACCAGTCTCACATTGTGTTCCTGCGCGAACTGCCACCAATCTCCGAACCCTCTAGGAGGCTCGCGCCCGTATCGTCTCCTATATTCACCTACAGCGTCTGCCAGAGTCTTGCTTTGCCTCGAAAGCAGATGCTTGAACTTCTCCTCCGCATCCGCCATCAATTTTGGTATGGGATGTTCAGCGAGGGAGTATGATTTCCTATCCTTGACAAAAGGGAACCACTTGGAGGAGGTCGAGAACCAGATTGCTCGTAAACTTGAGTCTCGTTGAGAAGTGTGATCTTTGTGACCGGCGAAAAGGCCAGCTTGCATAAAAAAGAGAAAGACACAGACGAGAAATATCCAGCCGCGCCATCTTTTTACCTGTGTATCACCTTTATTGACGGGGCGCATTGTCGAGGAGTCCCTATGAGATTATGTTGAAGGTAGGACAGCTGAGGCGAACATGGAGAAGACTCTAGCGGCGCTTCAGCAAGTCTGGTACTGTAAATACGTAACTCGTCCCTTTTTGTACATTCTCGTGTGTACTCCTAAGACTGCCAGCTGCCACGTCGCAGGGCCGCATCTTGGATATGCGGACGGATTTAAGAGATTAGTAGTAGTTACATGTGCATATATATTAATGGTGGAATGTTGAGTCCATTACATTGACTGAGCAGGTTGTTCAGCGCAGTTCCGCGCTTGCCGGGAGTTCGGACAGCTGTTATGTATCCGTGCATCACTAGTACTAATCATTGGTAACACTCGATTGGTGAGATCAGGAGAGCGTCATGCTGACTGAGGTGATGTTAGATGAAGACCCCATTAAACCTGAGTAATCGTCTGTTATGATCGACAAATATAAAACCAACTGCTTTGAGATTCGATCCGCATCTCCTCATAAACCAGGACAAATCATGGCAGAATCAAAAGTCTGGCTAGGTACGTTCCTGGCATTTGTTCATAGAGCTTGTAGAATTGACAATACAATGCAAGTTACTGGATCGTCCTCAGGATTCGGTCGCTCTATGACAGAACTCCTGTTAAAGAACGGAAATAAAGTGGTCGCAACTCTACGCCGCAAAGAAGCTCTGTCGGACCTCGCCGAACAGTATCCGTCTTCCCAATTGCTAGTCGTCCAGGCGGATGTCGTAAAGATTTCGGAAGTGGCTGCCGCATTCGCCAAAGCCAAAGAGGTGTTCGGACGTGTTGACGTTGTGTTCAATAACGCGGGTATGGCTATTCTCGGAGAGATGGAGTCTATGAGCGATCAAGACGCTCGTCAGATCTTCGAAGTGAACTTTTGGGGCGCATCAAATGTCACAAGGGAGTCCATTCGGACGTTCAGGGAAGTGAACAAACCTATCGGAGGAAGATTATTGCAGGTTTCTTCTTCGTTGGGCTTGCGTGGAAGAGCTGGAGCGTCCTATTATAGCGCATCGTGAGTGAACATGGTCATACGTGATTTCAATGCTCACCAACAGCTACTTCTGACAACAGTAAACAGGGCAAGCATGTTTGTGTAAGGCCATAGCAGTATCTCAAGCAGGATCTCCAGCATTGGAAGGATTCAGTGAGAGTCTCGCACAGGAACTGGACCCAGCTTGGAACATACAAGTTCAGTCGTTTCAGTCTTAAGATGGAACTCAGGCTAATGCCAAGTAGGTTACCATAATCGAACCAGGTCCATTCCGGACGGGAATGTTCAGTGGCAACATGCAGCTTGTTCCCCAACATCCAGCATATGCAGACCCAGAGCTACCTGGTTCTAAATTCCGCCAATTTATGACTACTCTGGCTGACGGAGACACTGAGAAAGCGGTGGTGGTCATTGAGAAGCTTACTCACCTAGATGATCCACCGCTAAGATTTCCGTTGCACAGGCTTGCGGTCAAAGCCGGGAGGGAGAAAGTGAAGAGTCTCACTGAAACCATAGATAGATACGAATCGTGGTCGGAAAACGTCTACTTCACGTAGTACAGTTGATGCAAGGTACTTACTTTGGACGGCATTGGACTCAACCGTGAATGTGGAGGGATATTGTACTGTTTGAAAACCTTTGGCATGCAGTCAGATGGAACAGCTGATTCGTCCTAGCTACAACTCCCTCCGCGCGAGAATATAAAAAACGGAAAAGGATGATGCGAGGTATATAGCTTACCTTCCGCTGCCCAGTAATAAATCATATCCGCCGTGACGCGCGTTTTAAATGGTATCCATGGAAGGCCAGCGTAAGACTGCTTGAATGAGACAAGCAGTGAGTGGATGCAAGGCAGCCTAGTAAGAGATATGACGCAGAGGCTTATCAGGGAACACTGACTGGGGTGTACATGCAAACATCCGCGTATGCCTTGGATCTTGCGGTGTTTATACACGGGTTCGCCATGATTCAGCTAACGCAGGGGGCTAGAGTTAGCCTGAGTTAGGATCCGAGGCTCTGGAACTTGACAAATCATTACAAAGGAAGGATGACTCGGACTAAGCATGTCCAATGGGTGACTGCCCAACATGCAATATTTCCGTAAATAACCAGGTTTGTATTCAGCGTAGGGAGATCTGAGGCAGCTACATAATCTCACCGAAACCCGTGGACACATACGAATCGTTGTTGGCAGACGTGTGTATCAATTAATTACAGCTGATTATATGTTATATACTATCATTGGTCTTAGACACGCCGCAACTTGAATCAACTGAATGTGATACCGTCGGCGTGACATGTATGTATGGGTCGTGACGCGTGACCATAGTTTGCAGAACTTCCGATCAGACTCACTAGGAGGGCAACAACATCAAGGAGGCTGCCACAACCCAATGGCTCCAATGAAAACTAGCAAGGTTTCTTCAGCCTCAAAATCTTCCATCCAAAAACAGGCTACGGCTGGTGTCGGAGCACCCTCCCAACTTGCTCAATCAAGTCGTAAGGGCAAGAAGGCATGGCGGAAAAATATTGACATACAGCCCGTGGAACAGGGTCTAGAGAGTCTACGTTCTGAGGAGCGAGTCATCGGGTGTGAAACAGTCGTGTCTTGCATATGTCTACCATCTAATCTCGTGTATCGACTTTGACAGTTCCACGCTTCAGAAACAGACAAATGATCAATTATTTGTTGTGGACACCAAAGGAGATGATAAAGGTAAGTTCTTGCAAGACATCTCTAAGTACAAAGTATAAAAATTTTCAGTCCGCAAGTCGTTACCGCGGTACTCTAAGGCTGAGTTAACTTCCACCAAAATACTTTCCCAACGATCTGCCATTCCTGCTGTGTTTTCTCGCCCAACAAAAGACTCTATACCATCACGATCAAAAGTCAGTAGAGCTGACAAGGAGCGCCTTCTTCGCATCGCAAAGCGGCCCAGAAAGGGTCCATTCAATGCGGTCATGGACCATACGGAATTTGGTGCAGGGAGTGCTTTAATCGATGTTAGCGCTGCCGTGAAACATAGCGGTTCTTATGACCCATGGACTGCCGAGGAGGTGGAAGAAGTGGCTGATGGATTAGAACATACGAAGAAACCCAAGATCAAGGTATTATCACCTTCCCTGTCACCAGCGATTTGCTGATGATATTCGCAGCGCCCGGAATTATCTCATCCCCGCGATGTCATAGAAGTTCCTGCTGTGTTGGAGCCACATCAAGGATCATCATATAACCCTCCTGCCGCGGCACACGATGAGCTTATTACGGAGGCATGCAGGGTGGAGCGACGTAGACAAGATGAAGCGGATCGATTAGCTGAAGTTCGACGCAAGGTCGCCGATGCACGTGCACTTGCTACAAATGTCACGGAGGGCCTTCCCCTTGGAATGACTTTGGACGAGATACCCCAAGACGACGGCGAACCAGTCGCACAGCAGGATGCGGTTGTACCCAAGAAACCATCGGCACGTAAAACTAAGCAGCAACGAGCAAAGGCCCTGCGATTGCGTGAGGAGGTAAGCCTTTTGTCGCTTTCTGACCATTGCCGCTGAGCTTGCGCTAGAAACAAGCATTGGCGGAAAAAGCGGCAAGAAAAAAAATGCTTGCCACGATAACAATGGCTAAATCCCTCCGTTCAACTGCGGAGAAAGTGGGCCAAGAACAAAATCAAGCGCGATTGGCCAGGCAGTTAATGCTGAAGATGAAGCTCAGAAAGGGCTTAGCTGGCCAACGGCTAGGGAAGTATAAAGTTCCTGAAAATGAAATCGAGGTTCAGATTGGGGAGGATCTGAGTGAAACCTTACGAACGCTGAAGGTGTGTCGACTGTGCAGGTCTTATCGACATCGCTGATAGCCTCCCATCAGCCCGAGGGCAACTTATTTCGTGATCGCTTCCGTAGCATGCAGCAAAGAGCCCTCATTGAGCCTCGTGTACCCGTCTTGTGAGTATTCGTGATATCTTCTAGTGCAATTTTTGACGTCCTTTACCCTGTAGCCCAACCAGGCGAGCGAAGCTGAAAGAGTTTGAGAAGCACGCCTGGAAAAGATTTGAGTAGCTAGTATTACTCTCTGACAGGGCGCAACTGTGTCCAACGCATGTTGTTGTTGTAGACCAGCTGCACCTCATGATGTGGCACCCGTGCCTTTGGCAGTAAGTTTAGTGATATTTCGAATTCCTGCGACAGGGCTTGCCGCAATTCATCTCCCCCGTGCTACAATATCCCATGGTTCAGCGCGTCGGTCACATCAAAGTTGATGGCCAATGGATTACTCGCGGAGGTAGACGGGCGCGCATGGAAATGGTGCCTTCAGCGAAAAGGCACATGGATGCTCAAGCGCTCACCTGTGAACATCCTCCGAGTCTTTCACCACTGATGTTCAGGTTTGGACTGCTGAATCTTTGGCACCATGTCTGGTATAAGGATGTAGATGTTCGAGTCTTACACACCGAACAAGATAACTTCGCTGATTCGGTAGCAAATTGTGACTTTGGCTATACATTTAGCAAAGGCTTGAAAGTCAGAACCACTGGAATATTAAAAAATGGACACTGTGGGAGTTGAACCCACGACCTTACGCAATCACGGTTTGCGAAGCGTACGCGCTACCAACTGTGCTAAGGGCCCGCGTGTGCTGATTTACCTACGCAACACATC